>JAPYZR010000308.1:0-36444 GCA_030522945.1 Trichopria nigra | reverse complement strand
GGAGATTTTATGAAAAAAGTAGGTGTCATTTTTTTTTTTCGGATGACCAAATTCAATACTTCGATCCCAACCTTTGGTTACGGGTCGAAGTAATAATTCGTAAACGAACTGTTAGTTAATTTAAAACCAAACTCCTCATACTGCTAGGTTCCTGTTGTCGATGTTTACGAATTTGAAAAGATATTACATAAATTCAAAATGACAGATCCAACATGGCGGACGAAATTAATATTCGTAATGGGCGAACAAAAAAACCTCGTTAGATATAATTGGTGTAAAAATGTTTCTCGTAAATAGGAATAAATAAATGTCGTGTAAATGATTTCAAAGCTTAAATCTTATTGGACCTAATATATCAATCAATGCAGAGAAAAATTTTTCAACGATGGCCAATCGCAGTTACGATCATTATTCATGTTTATTTATAATATGCTATAATAAGTACATAAATTTATTATCATTTTTTTGCCATGTATTAAAAATAAGATTTTATGTTTAGGTTAGGTTACTTTCTTTGTTAAACAAATTTAATTCATTGGTAGGATTTTTCACTTTGAAGTTACATTAGAATCATTAAATGGCGGTTTCATAAATCGGATTACTCTGTTGTCTGAAATTAAAAAAATGATTTTCTTAATCAAATTGACATATACTTATTATCAGTTTTTAAGTTCTTGGGTAAAAGTTCATATTTGTGAAAATTAATTGTCATCGAGTTACACGTACAAAAAGTCGATCATTTAAATCCGACTTTGCTAAATGAGAAAGACTTTTGATTTCATTTCTAATTGTGACACCGCCAATTTTAAGATAAATGAAAATATATTTACATTAATAATTATTTTGACGCAATAATTAGAATAGTCGCGGTAAGGGTATATTAAGTTTCGCCCGTTATAAAAATGTAATTTAATGTAATTTCTATGTAAATACTCGAACAGGTTTTTACGAGGGTTATGGCATTTCTTGTTTTGCTTATGATCGTCCCCTCTCTCTCTCTCTTTCGTGAGCTCTGTTAATTGATTATGGCTCGAACCCTCCAAGCAATATCCAAGCTCCGAAACTCGCCCAAGCATGGGCCTATATACCGAGCTTGTTCCACGATTTCCTACGGTTTTGTACGTCTCCTCGTACCGCACGCATAAATTCGTAATAAGGCCTTTTTGCAGTGATACGACTAATTTACTACATTTGCAAGCATTATTTAACTATCGCTAAGTTCATGCGTTTATATAGAAATAATATTTGTTTCGCTTTCGCTATTTATATCCAGGCAATAAGGTTTTATTCAATTATTAAGAAAAAGCACGAGAAAATTGTCCCCAGCCCTCCTTGGCCCTTTTAACGCTCATTAAAATATCCTCAGCACCGATACACACCAAAAGCGATTTTTGTATTCCAACAGTTATCATTCCATATGTCACAGTTTTGTACGTCTGCACGAGCACACAGGGGAAGCAATCCTCTTTTTTTGCAACGCTGCAAAATGTTTCACGGCGCAAGGTTTATTTTATGCTGATACATGCAAATCAGATAAATTTTGCACCGAGACGATCCTGGGCTTCACCTCGCCTCTTATATAAACGCTACTGTTCACAGCAGCGCAAGTTTTGCATAGTGACATGTATAATATGTGACGACTAGTGTGCAAAAATGAAATTCGTATCTGGACGAATAACATTTTTAATTAAAAGGAATTTCTTCTCTAAAACATTTTCACGAGATTGCTTTCTCTCTATTTGTTTATGTATATAATAAAAATCATTTTTGTACGTTCTGGTGAGTATTGGGAAAAAAAAATCTTAGCGCATACATTTACTAGTTTTGAATTTATTATAAATTAATAAATAAAGTGAAATATGCAGCAAGAGCGAAAAATAAGAATATGAGACTATACATGAAAAAAGAGAAATGCAAGACCTTCCAATCTGTCTGTATACATCTGGCCTTTTCCACTCAAAACGTATAAACCGTATACTGATCGTCATTTCCAAGTGTGACCGAAACCATAAAAATTACAATGCCGAACAACAGCAGTACAAAATTGATAATTGGACCTCGAGGATGAATGAAATGCCTTACATCAACATTCACTAAAAGCTGAGAGTAGACTCCCTTTTTCTTCGATTCAACAGAATGCAAGGACAAGTTACAGAAAACAACAGCAAAAAGAGAAGGTGGCACTACAAGCGACGCATCGCGACAGACGAACCTTTGTGACTTCTCGAACCAAGAAATTGAAAGCTCAACTAGAATTCCATTTTCTTTTGTGCATAAAATTAATGATTCCGAGGTCAAACGTACAATCTGAATTCATAAAATTGGAGCATCGCCCGCAAAGTAACCGTGAAACCTGCATTTTTCTTCTGGCGCTAACGATTCAGCGCCCTTTTTCCAGGCAACGGTTGAAGAAATGAACGAAGGCATGGAACCATCACCGGTGTCCGTCATTTGTTTCGAACTCTCGTCACTCATTTTTCATACGTTTACCAGCAGTCTTCATCGGTATACCTTCGCCGAGCGTCGGTCTGAGCGAACTCTTTCCGCCTTTTGTTCCTCCCTATGGAACTTTTCTCTTTTTCCTGCCCTCGAGTGAGCGCACCGGGAAACAAAAGACAAATTACAGACGGCAATCATGTGATCCTTCCCACCTGTCTATAAGCTGCAGACACCGGTTCGCAAACAAGAAGAGCGCGAGGATGAAATCGATGGAGACAGAGAACGACAGATGAATCAAGAAACAGAGAGAGAGAGAGAGAGAGGAAAAATAAGAGAGTATGACGTGAAAAATGTTTAATATAGACCGATATACATACAGGAAATCGTGATGATTGTGGATGATAAATTTGTATTATTAAAATATACAATTTGATTAATCCTGAAGAAAAATTAAACACTCGATAGCCGAACCTTGTTTAACAATTAAATTAAAAAGTAGTCATCATATTGATTAAAGTATACTGAAATTGCGTGTAGTAAGAGTAAAATGTTTGATGTGAATGAAGCTAGCAGATCACTTCCTAGCAGATAAATTTTTTATTGCAGTTCTAGTAGCTTGCAAATAATTTCTGAAGTTCCTGATACTTTTTAGCGATAGTTCTGGCGAATTTGATTAAGAAAAAAGCAATTAAAAAAATGATCTGCCAAATAACCGGAAGTTAGCAGATCATTTATGAACAAAAATTTGTTTAACAGATAAATATTACTAAAATGACTTAGATTTGAAGTTTTCATAATAGTTCTACACGCTAAGGTTCATAATCAAAAAGTTCCAGACCCCCAATCTGTTTAAAAACAATAGGAACAACATAAAATTTTAAAAAATTACGACTTGCTGAGATAAATGCGAGAGTTCTCGACCTTTTGTGTATCTTAATAGACAGTTCTAGACGACGAACTCAAATCCGGATATTTCCCATGTTTATTACAACATTGAATTATTATCATTGTTAACAACAACAAAAATTGTTTAAAAATTGATAAACTTGGGAACTATTCGGATTTGAGCTCGGGGTATCTTGAACTGTATTTTAGGACATTTAAAACATTCAAATCTAATATTTAGTGTTTTTTTTTTCATAAAACTAATTGAAGATTTAAAAAAAAAACAATGAAGTAAATGAACTTACATGAAAATTAATTAAGGTAAAAAAATTAAATAATCGAAATGGAAAATTGTCTGAAACACGCAAAAATGTAAAAATGAAACGAAAATGAATATTAAGTAAAATTTGATTGGTGTTAACAATACGTTGCTAACAGAAAGAAAAATTGACCAAAATATATGACATTTGATAAAAACATGAATTTTTAAAAAATTCACAAAAACAAATAGTTATTGATCGAAATACACATTAATTTGCAAAAATAACAAATGGGATTAAACTTAAATTCAACAATTGTTCTAACGTATTTGGGCAGATGCAAGTTAAGAAACATAACCGAAAAACAGCGTAAACAAACGTCAATTACCGCAAACAGACGAAAACTGAACAAACGATAATATATTAAAACATCTAAAAATTTTTATTAATTTCGTAATTAGCGGTAATGAACGAAAATGTAATATATTTATTCTGTATAACTAACTCTGCAAGTTTTCATAGTATTCGAATTATTCGAATGAATCGAAGTATTGAATTTGGTCACTCGACAAAAAATAACCATGTTTTTTATTCAAAATGAACACGTTTCACATCATAATGGACAACAACTGCAAAAAAATTCTAGTTTTCATCAATTGTTAAAATATTTTATGTATTCACATCATAATGGACATAAAAATGTAAAAAAAAAAATGAAATTTTTGTCCGTGATCTTAAACAGAAATTTTCACGGGCGTGTACCGCACGAACGAAAACAAATTTCAAAAATGTGCGTGGACTATTTATTTGCAAGTTGGCTCAAAACTAAAATCTGCTTAGTTTTCGGGATAATCCATACTAAATACGTGGGAGGGAAAAAAAATTATCACGAAAAAAATTGAACACGCATAACTTTATTAATTTAGTATAAAAAAATGGACTAACTGCTCAAAAGAATGTAAAGGTTATCGGTTGTTTGAAATTGACCAATTAGAAGTCGGGATTTTCACAATCTTAAACAAAATAATGTACTAAAATTCATAAAATTGTCTCTTTCTTAGTTTATTGAGGAATATGATGAATACTCAAAATACTTGGAATTACAAACCGAATAAAACAGTTGTCGGCTTTCTAAAATTGACCAATCTGGTGTTGAGTTATCTCAGATTTTGTGATCAACTATTATGACAAAATGGAATAAGCCATTCCTCTCCCATGAAAGTAAAGAGGAGAAAGCGGCCGGAGGGTACAGGATCGACGCCCCTGGTTATTATTATTATTATTACTATTATTATTTTAAAGGTATTCGTGACAATTGGTGACAATTCGTGACGATATTAAAAACTTTTACACTATAAACAGAAAATAAGGTTATAAGAAAAAAAAATCAACAATCATTAAATAAAAATCATTTATCTTCAACTCTTTTTCCCGACAAGCTTAGAATTACTTTATAATATCTTGATAAAGCCATGTGGTTCTAATTAATAGACATTTCTCAGAAATCCGGAAGTTTCGTGCAGTGGGTTTCTTATATAGGTATCCAGAACATTTTTTACCCAGAAACGAATGCATTATGTTAAAAAGTCATTATTTTTAACATATAGCGCCACTATTAAAAATATGACGAAATATCATGTGCATTTAATGCACAGTATGTTCACACTTTTCTAACGTTATATATTATACATAGTATATGTATATATAGATATTTAGTATATGACGAATCAATGATTTGAAATCAATGTATTTGAAGTTGTTTCAGCACAAGGTGCATTAACGAATTATCTATGCATAAATGAAAATGTTCCCATTCACATTGACAATTGATGTAAAATATTTAATGCATTCATATCGCAAAATGTTAAGAATAGGATAATTAAATGACGGTGTACTTTGTACGGTGAACGCGCATAATCGGCATACCCGACAAAATTTGCCCTGACTGGCAAATGTTTGTTTATCGCTATATAGGTTTATTTTCCCCTCTCGAAATACGGAGACATTTTGTTATTTTTTGAAAGGCATTCAAAAATGACTAGTATAAAAATAAAAGGCTAGCTGTACGATGCTTTAAAGCGATAAATATACTATTCTGCGGGCGAGCGCTGGCGTGTGGTAAAAAGAAAAAAAAAATGAAAAGAAAAAAAAAACGTTCCTTAATTACGGCGTGTGTACACGGTCGTGTACTCGGTGTGGTATAACGACATAGCGCAGGATGAAATTTGAGCCGGCTCGATTGCCATAAGCTAATTCATGTATAATTAAGCTGCCTTACCGGTCGGTACGATCTGACGGAAGTCCGGTTCCCTCTCTCTATCTCTCACCCTATTTTTTCTTTTTTTTTCTATTTTTCAAATGATAATTTTGTAAAAGCAAAAAAATGAAATTGCTAGGTAAGGAACACATTTACGATTTTTCAATGTCAACGTTTCGTAATCATGTGGTCTTGTATAGAACGCTGAGAACTGGTCAACTTTTCAGTTGTCACTGAAATTACTATATGTACGCCATAAGTTGGAAATGCTGATCGATATATTTTTCCGCTTGATACTACTAATATTCGTTGTTATCATTAAGTTTATTTTTTTATTTTAAGAGTTATATCTCTTTTACCGTATACAAACTTCCGCTGCATTGCACAAAATTCAAATTATTTCTGACCTTAAAAATAGGAAATACCCCTTTTCAATACGAGAGAAACGTCAATTTAAAAAAATCGTTCAATCTACACACGAACAATGCAACATATCACTCATTCCGGCACCTACGGCGAAGAATCGTCACGACGTTGTATCCGGAGCAACGATGATTGAAAACCCATCCAGAAATAATACGAGGTTCGTCAAAGTTGCAACCTACAAAGCCTCTTCTCTGGTATATTGTTATTTCCGCGCTCTCCTTCTGTTTCTCTCGTTCTCGTGGGCTCGCAGACGAACGAAATTCTAAAAATATCAAATAACCCTATATGACACTCGAGCAAAATTCCATTCTTATAAAAAAAAGGACAGAAAAACATTTGAAGTGATAATGATTCACGATGATGTCGAAAGCACGAAATTCGTTTTTTGAGATTGTTCAACAAATTGAAAATCATTTTCCTTATCTAAGAATACGTGCTTTACAATCAAACATGTAGTTTAGTCTTATATTTCTGTAGATTTCGAAGGGTAGTGAAGCACAAAGCATCAACAATACACGTTAAATTCGTCCACGAATGTGGAAAACTTGAGAGAGATGCATGCATTCTGGCTCGCTCATTTATTTTCGCTGACTGACCAACTGTTTGGTTAGTTTGTACATTCAAGATAGAGTCTTGGAAGTCGCACTCTAAATTTAGTAGTGGCATATGACGATTGAAGCCACTTGTTCATTTTCGTTTTGAGTGAACTTAAGTGAACAAAATTTACACTAAAATAATTGAAACTAAAAAAGACAACAACATCTTTGATAAAATCAAAAATTCTGGTAAAAGGAGAAATCATTTGGAACACGGGACGAGACGAATAGAGTTGGACCGCGATTCGAGAATACACCAGCTATTTACGCCTTCACTATCTGTTTCATTTCACAGACGTCCCTGTCAGTCTTCATTCTGTAAAATGCCTGACACTTCGTCATCGCTTTCTGTCTCGGACAAGAGAAATACAAGAGGGCGCCGGACGCAATGTTGATATTTTCGTCGGTTCCGTTGGACGTTTGAAGAAGTCGTCATCTTTCGTGGAATGGAGGAAAAGTTATCATTCTTAATTTCAAAGAGTCGACGACTCGATTCTAATTTCGAGGAATATTATGTAACTTTTAGTCGTCAATTGAAGCTTTTCAAAAATAATCGGCAGTTTCCCCCACCGAGCAGGGAAAAGGGCAGAAGTTTAAAAGAAAATGGTAAAAACCGACCGTCTCGTGTGAAACGATATCCGAGACTCGACGGGGTGAAGTACGTGCCAATAGGCGTGGAACTGTTTGATTGACAGGTCCGTCCAACCAATCGCGAGACCGAAATACTGATGAGCCCCGCGTCAATCATACGATCCTCTCCTCTCGTTCTAGCCACCTCGCGTTCTCTATTTTCTCCCTGACACACTGCTATCCCAGGGATTTTCAAGCTGGTTCGCTAGAACCACCCTCTTCTTTTTATTAGGCACCCTCGAGGCAGCAGTCCTTTCAGTTCCTTCCCCATACCCTATATGAAACTCATTGCCTGACGCAAAAAAAAAAACTGTGCGATTCGAAATTAACTACACATTTCAAAATATGTACAATTACAAAAGCGTATAAAAATAAAACAAAATATTTCTATAGCTTTTTCTGCAACTTTATTTACAATCTATCTTACGACAAAATAAATACATTTTTATTAAATGCACATAAACTTGAATTAGTCTCCCAGTAGAGAACACTTATAAAATAGAACAATACAATAAGTTATTTCATTGCATATTACATGAATAGTTATAAACAATTTTGTTACTAGTGCTAGTTTGTTAGGGTTAGTTTTGAGTCTTGCTTTATGTCATGAACAAATCATGGCAATTTTCTTTCTAACAGTTCTGATTTCTCAATCATTTCTGATAATTTCATTCGACACAATAAGCTACAAGTGATGTCTCTTAATCCTAAAAAAAAACCTGACTGTAATCTTTCTAGTATATCGATGACCGATTTCGATGCACTTCCTCAAAGTTTGGCCCCATAAATAGACAATTGCGATTTCTTCCCTACTAACCAGTACATTTTTCTCTAATTTAGATGTGATCATTCAACGTAAAACGCCGATCTAAATGATGACCAAAGTATTTAACACGGTCGTTCGGTGGATTTTCCATTTAAAGCAATGCTTGGAGATGCCACTTTACGAAGTGTAAAAGTAGCACGTGTTGACTTATTCTCGTTTATGTTGTGTCGCCACAATTTTAAACATTTATGAATTTGTTAATGTATTCCTGTATGTGCTGGGAAGCAAATTTTGAGCTTGAATTAATTGACACGAATGTGTGATCATGATAATTTGAACTACTTTCCACTGATTAGGGAAGTAGCATAAACGAAAAATTGCATTTATCAATTAGGTAATTTCTTAATAATATTTCCATCAATATTACCGTAAATAAGCGTCTTTTTGTTTTTGAAATATTTGATGACCCTTTGACTTCCTCAATGTTTACATTAAGAATAGGCGAACCGTATAGTGACTAGGACGTCATGTTTTTGCAATAGACTATTTTGTTTGGGATCTGACAACTCCTTGATTATAGGTTCAAAACTTGTTCAGATACTTTGTAAATGCTCTTGCCAACATTTCCAGAGATAGAAATCACTATCTTTTATGGCTTCTAATGATTTGACGTAGTATTAAAATTTTGAGATGTAGAATTAAGATAACTTTATTTTAAGGACTTTAATAATTTTATTGAACTTGGAATTGTCTACACTAGATCTATAGTCTTTTACCAAATTTACCTTCATTTTCTTTTCTCGATCAATATGTTTTTAATATTATTTGGCATGTCTATATTCTTGTTATTTTTATGATTTCTTATCATTGGCTCATTCGACAGCACGATGAATGAGAATATTGAAATTTTCTATTTCATTTTCCAGTTTCATTGCAATCAGTATCTTTATTATCAAATTTGTCGTTTTCTATAGTTGTTAGAATGGATTAAAAGAAATCATTCTTTAATTTAGTGAATTAATAATCAATCATTTATTTACCAAACTTCTTAACTTTCTCGCTGGAATGCGCCACAACTCACTTTAACCTCGAAGACATCATCAAAATTCCAAGTATTCAAAACTCCGGAGTACTTAGTATGTTTCCATATCGAAATCAGCCGAATATATACTCGACAACTTGCCTATCCTCCGCTTGTTATCGCCGTAACAAGTTTCTTGCTGATAACAATTAGGCGGTATTCGCATCGACACGATACACAGCAGCAGTACGTAACTTGCCCCGAAAGTTTCTATAAGGAGCTGAGTATTCACAGAATGTCCCCTCCGTGGGTGTAGTTACAGACTACAGCTCTCTTGCTCCTTCCCTGACAATATCGTCGTTTTGTTAAGGCTTCGCGTATAAACAGTCGTTAATCAAACTCGCAAAACATTGTCAGTCGAGTAAAAATCAAAACAAAAAAATCCACGACATTCATGACATAGTCGGGACTAAGCTACATTTTTATATTGCAGAAAATGGCCTACCAAGGAGACTGCGAACGGCATACACAAACACGCAGTTGCTGGAGCTAGAAAAAGAATTCCACTTTAACAAGTACCTTTGTCGCCCACGAAGAATAGAGATCGCTGCTTCTCTGGACCTAACTGAAAGGCAGGTGAGGATAAAAAGTCAAACTTGAAATATGGTTTATAATCTTTCAAACGATTCAATAACTTATTTACATAAATACAAAAACCACCAACGGTCGCAATTAACATCAAATACGAAATAATCAAATAGTTCTATAAAAATAACATTATTTTACGTACATTATATTTATAACACATTGACACATTCAGCGGGTGATCACGTTCATCTCGTAAATACACTTTACTTTTTACGTATTAATTATTAATTGGGACATCAATTGTATGATTTATTCAGGTGAAGGTGTGGTTTCAAAATAGGCGCATGAAGCATAAAAGACAAACCCTGACGAAGGAAGATGGTGACGATAAAGACGGTACCTCATCCGACGGCCACGAAAAATCCAAAAGCGACAAAATGCGCCAAATGGACGAGGACGACAAGAAAAGTTGCCACAACTGTGATATTTCTGGAGTGGGTGACGTTGGCAGTAGTTTGACCGGTGAAGTGACGGATATTTCGACCTTGTGTGGCAACAGCAACAATAATACACCTAGCGCAACCAATAATAATGCCGGATTCAACACAAACAGTAACGGCGCAAGCAGCGTTGGCAGTACTAACAGTGTCTCTAGTTCGTTCGAAAAAATGATGGCCGACGATGACTCGCGCTCTCAGGATGGCAGCGAGGTGACTTCGCCTAGTTTATTATCGCAGAAACTCGTTAACGATGTGAGGGTCAAGCTAGAAGGAGACCACAAGAGTCCAAACCCCACTAAAATAGGTATCAGCAAAAAATCGCCGCAAACAAGCGGGAAGGAAATGTGCGCTGTCAACAGTAACGGAGTTCTCTTAGCACTGCCTGATTCTACGGTAGGAACACCCGTACTACCACCGCAGCAAGGGTCATCTGCGAGAAGTCTGACACCTTCATCAACACCAAGTACGCCAGCCTCGGTTCATATGCAACAAGGAAGTCCACTCAGCATTCAGCAGGCAACTCATGCGGTATACATGCAAAGGCCACGAAGTTCGCCATCTTCAACTACGAATATTGTACAAAACTCGATGCTGCACGCATCAACCAATCCAGTTGGAGCGATATCACCACATGGCAGAAGTATCGTCGGCAATCCGCAAAGCAATTTTTCGCAAAATATGTACCAGCCATCGTCAGGAGTGGAATATCGAAATGGCGTGCAGGCAAATAGACAAACCGTTCCAATTGGGACTCAACAAGTTACGACTCAAAATGCTTACTGCTCAAGAGATACTTATCAGCAAAGAATCACATATTCGGGCGAAATGCATTCACAATACTCGAGGCAGACCTCGGTAGTCGGTAGAGTTAATCACCACTCTAGAGGTTCGGGAGCGCGATCGGTTTATAATCATCCGATGCAGCAATTTCATCAGCAACACATGCAGTACGGGAGTACTGGAGATTACAATGGTTATGCGCAGACGGGAACGTACCACGCATCCTATCACAGAAACATGCACAATACTACTGGAGCATACTCGACGGAACAATGTTATCCCAATGCTCAAGATCACAATAACGCGGATGGTTACATGACAACAAATAACTACGGTTACACTACTACGGGTCCTTATCATTCTGCGAACGAAAACATTTCCCATCACGGTCGTGCAGCAATTTCTTCTCAAACCGCACAGCAATACTACAACGATATGCAGCAACAACCGCACCAGCACCACACTGCTGAGAGTTACATGGCTCAACAAAGTGCAATACATTCGAACTCGACGGATTACCGGAGTGGAAACAAATGTCACCATCCCGGTGCTTACTACGAGCAAGCCAATCAGATGCATATGCATCAAGGAGGCGACGCTTCCAATATACCAAGCAGTTACGTCTCTTCGCCGGATCCTTTCCCAGCACCTGGCATAGCAAATACTGCAACCGCGATATCTGCAGCAACTGCGGCCGTCATTACCCCGCCCAATAGCACCGGCCAAGCTGAAAGCGGAAGCGAACCCTACGGAAATTTTAGCAACTTTTATACCGACCCCGTAAACACTAACGCTCCACCTCCGTCCGCTGACAATAGTAATAGTTCATCGGATTTCAACTTTCTCAGCAATCTGGCAAACGATTTCGCACCGGAATATTATCAGTTAAGTTGAGTCCACGACACGGGCAGTTCTTGCCAGCTGGACTGGAACGACGAGCAGTATTTGCTAAACGAACTTTATTAAATCTCGGTAATAAATAAAAAAGACCTTTCACAACGAGATGTGGAAGACTAATGTGCAATCTTTCGGGTCGGGTGAAAAATTCAGTCCGTTAAAATAGCGTTCGGGCAATGCGGGAAAAGTTAATGCGATTCGTTGTAAGCAGCATTTACTAAACACACAATAGGCAGAGGGAGAGGGAGTTTTTTTTTAAATTGTCTCGAGCTTTTATTTTTTCGGTCGACTATCGCCAGATTGCTCACGTTTGCAATGAAAAGCGGACATCGGAAGTTTATATTATTGTCACCTTGATGTATTATCAAACGGTAATAAATTTGTCATGTAGCTGGAAGTTAGGAAATTACAGACAATACCGCGAAGCCCTGATAAGGTTTCGTGCTAAACGATTCTGAAGAGTTTATGAAGGCAGTTATTTTTGTCTGCCTAAATTAAACATTTTGTTTAATACGAATCACCCGTGAAAAAAGAAAAGGATAGTCGCGCAAAATTACGGGCAATTTGACTGCGAATCAGGCAATCGTGCGTGTAGAAAGCAAGTATTAGATCTGTAATTTATTCTGCAGGATAGATAAGGCGACAGCTTCGGTCAGCCGACGTCGTAAATGTAATTAATGCGAGCGATTCGTCGGGGGTAAACGCGCCAATGGATTATTGTAAATCTTCGTAGTTCATGCATTTACTACTTTAAAATTATCAGCTTTTGTAATAGGTGACTCGTCTGTGCCGTCATTTGTATTTTTCTTCCTTTACAATTGCCAGTATACGATATATATTACTCCATTACCATATACATGTATTCACCGAAACGAATAATTGTAATCTCGTTCGCGATGCGTTTACCTCCTCGTCGTTTCTGTCGATTTCAACTTTATTGTACAGTTCTGCCACATCTGTACGCGGTAGGTTTTTTTACACATCATGCGCCTGTCGAGATATTATTTCGCTGCGAAACTTATCTGATCGCAACTCGAGTCTAGCGCATATCTTATCACCTAAAACTCACCTTGGGTTGTATCTTTTGTATAATACTTTCCTACGTCGCCTAGTTGTTATTGTTTATATAAATAAAATATACAGATTTCGTGTAAATAATTGCAGAGTAAGGTAATTCGCTAAATATTGTTTATCATTCTGATTATACATACTTAAGCGTTGTAGGTCAATACGCAACGTCGTGTAAGGTTATCGCACGTATACGGTCGTTCACTAACACACTTGTCAAATACAGATTATAGCGAAACGAACAAACAGTTTTATCCATTTCTTTCACCACCACCACCACCATCCATATTCCTTCAATTACAATGACCGACGCTGAGTTTGCCTTTGACGTGCGACTTATCATTTCAAGATGAATTGTTTGATGCTGCCAGATTTTCCCTATCGCGTCTATATAACATCAATTTATATTTATAACTTATGATGCTCATATGAATTTGAATCCATTGATAACAAAGAACTAGTATTTTTTTAAATTCAATTTCAAGCCTTATCGTTGTAATTAAAGAGTGGGCATTTTTGATCGAACATCCTGTTCCCTATTATTGTCGGGTGTGCTCTTTCATAATCAAAATTGAAACATCGCTTCTTGAAAATTATCCGAGTGAAGCGCTGACACATCAATATTCTTTTCAAAATGCACAAATGATAATGACAATTATGATGAATACAAAAAATATACTGTCAAACGACATGACGTTTGTTCACCGATGGCTGAAAAAAGTGTGAAGTTTTCTTGGGATTTCAATGTGAAATAAAAAATCAGCCGTCGATTTAGGACAATTCATTTTGTTAGTGGTAATGTTGTTGTTTTTAGTATTCCTAAATCCGCAAGTTTGTAAATCTCAATACAATAATTTTATAGGAAACCAAATAATTCGTTTATTGAAACACGAATTTTGAGAAATTTAACCTCACTTTTCTAAAAAATGCGACGTGATAGGAAAATTCTGTTTTCAGCACCAAAACAATACTTCTGATATGATACTTTGCATATCAAATAGGCAAGCGAGAAGTCACATTTTGTCGGTCAGTGTTGTTATTATTACTCTTTGTTATAAAACAAGTCTTTGCAGGAATCAGCAGAACTTGGTCGAGAATTGAATACTAGAAAAGCGACAACCCGGAGGCAGACTCGTCTCTCGCGCCAAGCGTCTCGTCGTTTATATGGGTTGGTAGGATGGCTATAATACGGCCGTCTATGCGTTAGTGAAGAGTTCGTGACAATGATGGATGAGTGCGTACGATGCGTGTGAGTTAGACACATATGACGGTCGTGGTTCGAGCTCATATGTGGCCTACGTGTGCCACCGGCTCGTCCGTCCGTCCGTTCGAACTGTTGCTATCGTTTGCCGTCGCATCTGTGCCGCGTCCACCCTCGACCTAACGCAGCCCCGATTACGGTCCTGTTCCCTCGCACATCGACCAATTCTGACGACATTTCCGTTTTAACGATATTCAGAACAGTTTTTTTTTTTTTTTTAGTATTTTCCACGTTAATTGAACCTCATTGTCTCGCGCGGTAAGGTTTCGCGTCGAGTATCGAGAATTCACCGAGCGGTTTTGTCGCAGCATCAAGAGGCAATAAGGGATTCGCCCCACACTAGCTAAGAGTCAAGGGTTAGCCAGCCCCAAGCCGAGCGACGTTAGCCTTCCCAACCGAGCGAGGCGATCATAAATCTTACAATCGTCGAGGGACGACTCATTCACGCCACTTCGCTTTTGCCCGATATCTACTCAAAGGGAGAATGGGGGGGGGGGGGGACAGAAGGGGGAATCTTTTCGCAATGATAAACCTTGATAAAGTTACATACCAACATCACGTTATATCGAAAAATCTCAACACATTCATATGCTTTTGGGACGACCCATCGTAACAATTGCCTCACATCATTGGCATTCGGTCAAACATTTTATAGCTATTCGAAAGAAAAGAAAAAACTGTCATCGGTTTTATTATGTATAATTCGTTTCATCAATTTACGAAACAGTTTCGAAACTGACCTCGTCTCCGGGCCGTGTGAGCAACGGGTACTGAAAAACGTTGTTAACGCTTAAACTCTAACAAATGTGGATGCTGGATAGAGGTCCAGGGAGTCGGACAGGTAAAGGCTGCGAGAAGCGTGGTGACTAAGTGAAGGAACGCCGCTTTGCCGGCGGCTGCTTTTGAGCTCAGTTTGTCATGGTTCGCATGATAGATGGAGGAAGCGAAGCCCTACTCTACGGCGTTAACTTCAACACCGGACTACCTTACGCCTCTCCGGAGCGAGTAATCCCCGCACGATATGCCGCAAATAGAATTACACTCGTTTCAGTCGTTGCGCGCGAGAAAGTCAGCTCTTGGCATCTCGCTCCAAGACCGTGGCTGCGTATCATCGCGGCACGAGATTTAGAAAATCCCCTGTGACGAGTCGCGGCAAATTATTGTTTAAAACGCCAAGACCGAAAAACAATGCGTATAATGAGAATGGAGAGAGGAAAACATGGCGTCTATTTGATAAATCTCGCGAGGATCATAAGGGCGCAAGTGTTCCGAGCCTCGGGGTGCCGTGAGTAGATAGGATCAGAAAATAAAGTGCGGAGCCTGTCGAGGCGATTCTTCGCTGGACGTAGGCCGGCCTGGACTCGCAATCGTTATAATGATAAGTTGCCGGTTGGCACGTGAGAACGCGAATGTCAGCCCGACCGGTATCACTGACCCTTGCCGCACGCGGGTACACCCTGATGGAACTCGGGTAATTTGTTCCTTTCCACGGAACCCACAAAAATTTCTATAATCAATACAGAGTGCCACAGTCGTGCGCTTATAACTTGAATCCAGTGATACACTCCCTATGATCCAATTATGAGCTATCGTGAAAAACGTAATATTTATCTCATTATTTTTATAGGCTATTTGAAATGATGTAGAATATAAAACAGTTGGTTAATATCTACGCCAGTGAAAAAGACACCACAAATTGAAAGTTAGGTCTGACATAATTTTCCGATTAGGTCCCACCCTGTTTTCGATCACTATATATGGATCATTCTAAATTCATAATGAAATTGAAAATTACATAGTGCTGGATTCCGCTCTAAATAGATGAAGAGAAGGCAATTTCACTTGTTCGCTGATAAAAATGGATCGTACTAGTTTTCATCCAAATAATAAAAGTCAATTAATGATAATAGATCTTCATATCCGAACAAAATATGAGATCTTAAACATTAGCATCTACATGTTATACGGTACTTATAGGTTTACTATCTTCATCATTTAAACATGCATTCTTTCTGAGTTTAAATAATATTAGATACACCCTACTATCCATGAATAAGATCATTCTTTCTGCAAGTAGTTTGAAGCTCTTTTAAATAGAATCGATAGCTGGTTGTATTGTGTGTGCAAAATGGAGGGTCTACGACCTTGCGCTTCGCTCTAGCGTTATGTTCGTGCTGTTTGTTCTACTATTGATGCGTAATACAAGACTCGGGTGAGTAACATCGTGTATGAAATGACTAATGATGTAAAGCGGGCGTAAAGTGAAGCGACCATTGATTCGTAGACGCATAAGTGACACGTCTATCGGCTACTGAGCCACCAGTCATGCTGAGGTTTTAACTCTTGGCGAGGTGAACCCCAAACCCATCTCGACGACCTACGCGAAAGCACAGATGATAAACGGCTCTAGCCACTAACAGGGGGTTATCCCCGTGTTATCCAACATTGAGCTGCATCCTCTCCTGGCCTTCCCCTTGATTTCTGCCACGGTCACATACACCTGCCACGCACTTTTTTTTAACAAGTGTACGACGACGGCCATAATCTGTTTTTTTTTTTTCGATTAATATAAGCGCCTTCCGCAGACACATTTTGCACGCTGTTCTTGAAATAAAACATCAGATGCCTCATTGATTGATATTATGTTTCTTATTTTTCTTCGTCAGAATCCGACGTTTCGAAATATATTGCCGCGGTCGAACAGACGGTGAATGAACCCTGTCTATCTCCCATTCCCCACCATATATATATATATCCTATATCCTTCGGCCTCGAAAGAAGTCCGCAGTTTCCTTGTGAGCATTAATCATTATCT
Source organism: Trichopria nigra (assembly GCA_030522945.1). Lineage (NCBI taxonomy): Eukaryota > Metazoa > Arthropoda > Insecta > Hymenoptera > Diapriidae > Trichopria > Trichopria nigra. The sequence goes on along the minus strand of JAPYZR010000308.1, from coordinate 19,255 downwards.
GTAAAACAATATAGATAATTAATACACGGTTTAACATAATTGGATTCACGAATATGCTTTAATGGAATGGAAATCTAAGAACCCCTTCGGATGATCTATCATTTCGAGAATGAATGCCGCGTAACAAGCACGCAGACGAGCGCATATATGCAAGTGTACAGAAATTCCGAGCTCAGCGCGGTATAAGATGGGACGAGCACTTCAAAGATAAATACGATACTATTATGGAGACCGACACAATACTAGTCGTAATGTCGGTAAGCACTAAATAATGTTGCACTTATGTATGACATTATTAAACTCTGCACGGCCCTCGGTAAGTTAGTTCTACAATTATATTATTGCCATTCGACATTTTATTATAATATAATATTATTATACGGAAACAAGAATTGCCTGCTAATTTAATGCAGTTTTAAAAGAACGCCTCAATCCCGTTGCTCTAGAATGAAAATTAGGCCATTCAGAAGGCTAATGTAGATGCAAATTAGCTTAGGGTTCTCGCAAATAAGTTATGCAGCATTTACTGCTCTATAAAGAGATTTTACGAACAAATAAGTATCTATGTAGGTACTTGACTCTGCAAGAGCCACACTACCGCATAACAATACCGGAGATATTCTATACTCAATTACCGCAGTGTTTAGTAATTAACTCGAATTGCAATTTTAATATTATGATTTTACGTTTTCTGCATAAATAATAATAATTATTTTTTTGTTTAATCTACTGCACATCTTTTGTTACAAACTAGAGATGCAAACATGATTTTAGATGGCCTTATTCGGTTGATCAATATTTTCGATTATTTTATTAATTAATTAAAATGTTGATAATGGAGGACCAGATGGTGCTTCGTTTTAAGGAAATACATAAACATATCTTAACTAGAATTTTATGTTTCGACGAAATTTATTATCTGCCAAAAACAATGTTTGGACATTTTTCAAACTTTTAAAATTGCGTACTTTTTGGTGATTAACAAATTTCACTTTTAAAAATATCAATGAAAAATTGTATTTAGAATTCCTTTGTTATAAGTAATCAATAGACGAAATAATCGGATAAAATGTTAATTACCTACTGAACCGCACCTGCTAATGTAAGTTGATAAATTTTAAGAAAAAGAATAAAAAAGTCATGTCGCCTGCAATGCCAGCTATATATGACCGATGTAAAGTATCTGATAAAGATGCAGGTTTGTTATTGATATGTATTAACATGGCGTCGGCTTATCTTCCCCCTCGAGAGAATGCATGATTTATAGGCGGAGCATCTGACAAAAGACGCCATCTTAGCGCTCAAAGTCTGACAGCTGTTTGGAAAGTAAATACATAATGTACGCTGGACATTTACTGACATCTGTCAGAGCAGTCGGTAACTTATTCGTGAAAGCTATGTGCCAGCAGAGCAATGCGAAATGATTACCTACAGTGGTGAAGGTAATTCCCTGATTTACCGACAGCGTTTGAAAAACCTTGTTACCGACCGCCACGTATTAGTATCACTGACTTACTGATTGCAGGACAGGAAATATTGTAGTTTCTTGTCGTACCTCGGGCTGGTACGAAAAATCCAAAGATAATATGATTTGCGGTATTTTATCGAACTAAATTTATTTCGTTAAGTTTATACCAGACGTTGATAAGATTTCATTTTTGTGGATTTAACCGATAGTTACTATTACGTATAATGACAGAAGAATACGAATTTATATATATACATGAAAAAAAGAAAAGCAAATATTTGTTTAATTATCTCAATAATAAATGAATCCTGCAAAAGCGCCGATACTAAAACCCTTAATTTTGTTACTATCGATTGGAGACCAACTTGCCCGAAAAAAAAATCAATGAAAAACTATCTAAATACGGTTGAAATATTAATGGCTTGAAACTACTTATACATTCTGTTAATATAAACTATCGATAACACTAATCACGATAAACAATTTATTATATCTAGCAATTAAATTAGAAGTAAATAAATGATGAACACGTTTTACACTTTTTTAGCACCAAAAATGTCTTTTATGTACAATTACAGAATTTTAAAAACATTCATGAATCAATTTCATTCATTCATTCATTAAATTTTCAAGGCGTATATAAATAAATTCATTTACAAAAATTCACAATGGCGGCTTTATTTTTCCTCTTTTTTATGAATATTCCATGAATATGTTATTCATGGAAATTTTGATCTTACGATTATAATATTTTAGTGAATGAAAAATGTTTAATGGAAATTACTACATGAAGGTTTTTGTGATCCCTGATTATAGATTTGTAGACCGATTTGCAAAGTACAAATTGCCGTTTAAACTCCTTCTCCGGCTGAAGTAAACTATCTTAAATTGTCTAACAATATGCCGACCTAAGACCCCCAAGTAACAAGTTTCACGCGTATCCAAGATCTTGTAAACAATTCTTCAGCCATATTGGATCCTCCATTTTAAATTTAAAAAATCTGATGTCAAATCCGTATTCGGAGATTTCGGAAACTTTTGGATATCGATAGTTTCTGAATATAAATCCACAAGTCCGTATATACAATTGGGCCATTAACGAGAGCGTAATTTTTTAGAGAGGAGGGATTATACCGAATTTTTGTTAATAAACTGGTGAAAGTCATAATATGAAATATTTTGTTATGAAACTATAATTTATTTCTTCACCGATAATGGGAGAAATCAGGAGCTTACGAAGTATTTTTTCATATAAATGCCGCCATATTTAATTTCGCGGCCGCTAAAATGAAATTTTAAGGTTGGATTTTGAAACAACATACCCAAAAAAGTAGGAAACGTAGGTTTCAATAGTGACAAAAGTGATAAAAGTCAACCAAAGTTTGGCTAAACCAACTAAAAAAAATGCATTGCTATATACGATCAATTAAATATTTTGTTGTATGAACCAAAATTTTGTTTCATATATTTATTTAAACTAACCAATTCGTTTATTTGTTTTAACCACATTTTATAAATGTTTTAACTAAAAAATTTATTTTGCTAAAATAACATTTCACAACACAATTTAAATAAAATGTTTATTGATATGGAAATAAAATTAAAACTAATAAAATTTCTTTCGAAATTTTATTTAAAAAGTAACTGAAATTTTATACGGTTATACCGCTTCCGAATTTTACGAAACATGAACAGAAATTTCAGATAAGGCAACCGCGGTTTTTAAAAACCTTCTGTTAAAATGGTTTTATATCTTATTTAATATAATCCATTGCAATTGTTTATCTCTCCTTGTTCGGTTTTGCATATACCCCGGAGTAAGCGAACTTCCCTTGCGGATGCAAGAATCACAAGCGGCTCCCTCTATCTGAGAAGTGAACTGCTATGCTAATAATATTCTTACTTACCAATTTTGTTAAACAAACCAAATATATCGATCACATTAGAAAAATACCTTTCAATCACATGATATATTTGCTGTCAACAAAAATATTTGTTCTCCCTAAATAAATACATTGTCGAAATTTAGTAAGAGCAACTAAACTTTTACTTGTTCCTACCAAACTTTTTTATGTAAGCAACCAATAAATGAGACCGAATACGAAACGATTTTATTGAATTAACCTGAATCTTTTTTTCTGATTGATCCTGATGACAACGCCAATTAATAACTTATAAAATAGAAATTAAAAAAATCTATATCCGCATTAAAATTGCGGCTACGTATACTGTTATTTCGCGCTTTAAATTCCTTTGAATGAGATCTCACTTTTTCTAATTTTCACTTAAAGTAGAACGAAATGTTTACCACGTTAAAGGCAAAGAAGAAATAGAGCGCGTAAAAAAATGTTAAGTTTATACTAAAGTATTATTCGACGTTTGGGCATCTTTCAGCTTACACATTCAAATTTAAATGGTCAACTTTAATTAGTCATCAACCCCAGCAAGCACAATTCTGACAATTACGTAACAATTACGTAACAACTATGTAACATTTACGTAACAAGCAACAATGATGTAAATGTTAGGTAACTGTTACCTTCAATGTTTTTAGGGACATTTATGTGACATCATATAGCCGTCCAAAAATTATGGTTTGAGATTTCCATAACAATTAGTATTAGTGCGTCCTTTTAACGTGTATTTTGAAAATTAGGTCAGTAAATATAAAAAATATTATTATATTGAACGGCTTTAACTATAATATCTCTAAACAATGTAAGTAGATTGTGTGTAAAATAAATCTTCATGCATTGACAGTCTTGCCTTATTCACCATACCGGAACATGGTCACTTTGATCATGAAAAATGAAAATGAATGATTACTCACATTCCAATGCAATTACTTCATTGATTGAAATGAAAAGTACACCCATATCGAACATCAATTCTAGCTAAAACTTAAAACTCGTTGACTGTATATGAGAACCAAATTTCCATTGGAAATGAAGACGTTGTATACTTGAAGAAGAACTAATTACCACGCCAATACAAGCCTTGCCCACTTGGACGAAACGTCAGGTAACGAATGTTCGTCCCCATCACGAATGATCTCTTGATCGGCCAAACAAGAGCACGACGGCACACGTGGTCCGTCGTGAAGTACATTCCCATCGTATACGGATCAGTTCTAATAGAAATTTCAGTAAGGATTGGCAGCATCTGCGAAGGAACTAAGGTGAACCTTGGTGTGAGATGCTTGTAGGGTCTGCGAACCCGTGCTGTTGACGCCTATAACGCTGCTCGATCGATCTTCGTCAGGCTTGATTTCTCCAGCAGCAGCACACAATCGTCCAATAAATAGAATCGTACGTTCAGTCGCCCCTGTCGGATTTCGGAAGGTTTTCGAAAACGCGAACAATTGCCTTTCCTTGTCAACGAGCGGGTTCTCGAGCAGCACGGCCAATGTCTGGGTTTTTCGTCGCAAACGCCAGATTGCGATATACCAGCGAAATTTAGAGATCAAACCCAACCGTCGAGGCCTTTATATACTTGCTCCCTCAAAGTCGATTATGCAGACGTGAGATGGAAAGTGTTTATCTCCTCGGGATCGTACAGAGAATGATTGATACTCCGTTCCGGTAGGATCCTTAGCATGTATATTTACCGACAATGCCGACGTTGTAATTAAAACGTAACTGTCCGGTAAGCGTATAACCATCCAGACGTTTTCCAACGGCGTACACTCGCATGAGTTTGTTCGCGTGTTCGTCCGTATTGCACCGTTAATTGTTGAGTTGGTCACCTCTTTAATTCTCTTAAGTTAGATGGTATATATATATATAAGAAAGCGAGAGTGCGAGAAAAAGAGAATGACAGGAGAATAAAATGGGGTGGGAGAGAGAGACAAAGATCGAAATGTACGTGTACGTACGTCCGTTCGCACTGTCAGAGGCAAGAGGGAAGCAGTGGCCGAGAAGAATGTCATAGCTGGTTGTTTCTGGCCAGGAGGGAGGCTGACACCTCCATGATGGATAGTCGCCGCTCGTCGAAGCCACCGTTGCTGCTTCCAGCTTGTGTTGCTGCTGCAAGAGAGCATCGCTAAATGAAAGTCGCGCTTCAATGGCTTGAACGACAAAAAAAAAGTATATATATATATATATATATAATTTTGTCTGAAATGTAATAATTTGAACCTCTATAATTTGTGTGAATTCCTTTCAATATTGCGTTTTCAAAGTATCTCCATTTTGCTGTTTAACTATAAGTTCTCAAGATAAAACTTCCAATAGTGTTTGAAACGATCACCATGTGTACGCTTACTTCATAAACTGATAAGCACTAGCGTGGGATGTGTTATCAATATTTTCCCATCTCCTTTTCAATAGTTGTGCTGTTTGTTTTTTTTTTTTTTTTTTCTTTAACACGAGGCTATATTATGATTCCTGGAGAACTGACAGATTAGCATTGGACGTCCATGAGTCGTCCAATTTTCGTCCATTAATAATCCATGGGCGAACATTAGACGTACATATATCGTTGGACAATCAATGTATGGCCAGTTTTTATCCATTCGAAAATTTATACATATTTATGTCCATTATACATCCACTCAATGTCCATTGTACGATCATTGTCCATCCAATATCATGAATAAAGAATAGAAAACAACAACTTTTTTTGTGCGGATATGAAATTGATGATTAACACAATATTCATACAATATTTATACATATATTTTCTGTATTTTCTGTATTAGTATAATGTGAAAACATATCTTCGGTAGATTCATAATGATTATAATTTTCGATATCAAATTGCTCATCATCAGATCCTGCATCCAAATCTCCAGAATCATCTGGATTTGGTATATCAATAACTTCGTCAAAATAATTGGAACAATCGTCAAATTCATGACGTACATGACTATGACCAGAAGTTCTTTTTCGTTTGGATGCATCTTTTATGATTTTAATTTTTAGTTTCAAATGAGATACTGAAAAAATACGTATTTTTTGGGAATTGCTGCACTTTCCGAAATTTTTAAAAGGAATTTTTCTAAGCGGAGCTAAAAATAAAAATTTTATCCTTATTCTATAACTGTTTTGACCACCTACGTCCTTTGTTTGGAATGGAACGTCATTCATTATAAATTAATAAATAGTACATTACGCAACAAGTGCGCAAAATAGGTGATTTCCGCACGAGACGAAGTTTCCTAACTCCGTGCGCAAAATAAATTCGATTTTGCGCACGCAAATGAGTGCGCAAAATAACATTTGCGTGTGCAAAATACATTCTCACACTAGTGCGGGAATGGGCTATTTTGCGCACGCATTTCGGGGCGCAAAATCGAATTTTGCGCACGGAGTTAGGAAAAAATGTTTGTAATTTGTCGGCATTTTTTAAAAATACATAATCAGCCATATTGTTCTTGTAAGGCCCGAAAACGCAATTTGGACCCGACAAATTGAAAAAGCACTGAAAATAGAAAGATATATAAGTTTCGACGTGATATTTTTCGTTTTTCGATTTGGTATTGAAGCTCGAAAACGAAACTAAAAATTCCATGAGTTTGGGCGTTAATGGGTTAATCTAAAAAGGTACGGTCCAAATCTTTATTGCTATGAGTTTATGTATTTTGATGTGATTATTTCGAAAATGACAATTAAATTTGCCTTCAAAGAAAAATATTCCTTATTTTTAATAAGTAAAACAAATATTCCTGGTTTGATAAGTCGAAAATCATTGCTTGTACGAGAAAATGTTATGGATTAAAAATTATTCAAAAGTATATATTTTTCATTATTCACATGTCTATAAAAATTTATTTACTTCGACATGTGTTCGAGAATATCGAATAACCACTATTTTTTACAAGTTTTTCGTATTTCTGACCTTTGAAATTGAAATAGTCATTTTTGAAATCAATACATCCAACTACTTATAAGAATCCATATATTTAAAGAAACGAAAGCACTACATCTTTTTCGGATGAAAAATGCTCGCTGATCGACGCATTGTTCCATTGCTCAGCAAACAGACAGTATGCATCCGATCGGATTACGGTAAATAACTGTATTGATTAAAATTATATGAAGAATCCATCCCCTGTATTATTATTTGTAGGTTTTGGGTCAGCTTGTACATAATGATATTGATTGAAACAATTATATGCTTTAATCAATGAAAAGTTCACAAGAAAATCACAGCAACCTGCAATTTTTGTCATTATCACAAAATTAAAAATGACGTGTTTAAAATGGTAATCATGAATTTAGACATCTTTACTATATCAAACCACGAAACATTCCTATACAAGTTGTACTAAATTAAGATCATTTCCATACGAGTTCTTTTCACTCGTACTAGCACATTGTTTAAACGTGAGGGTGAAAATGCGATTATTTTTTAAGAAAATTTCGAAAATATACTAAACATAATAGAACGAATAGCAGCGCCGCCAGACGCTTCGTGAAATTTAATAGAATTACGTCTATTACATATTATTACTGGATTTCTGTTTTGTATATAGATTAAACTGAAAAGAGACGTTATTGTGGTTCTCTCGAGTCCTCGGGCGTTCGGAAATATAGTGACTGATCACTAAGAGGCTTCATGTTGGCAGCGTGTATTGATTAATTAAACATCATACTTCAAAATTTGGATAGACGGTGATGAGCATACATGTTGATCAAGGATAGCGTGTAATGTTATTTCCCGTGTCTGACGGCGCCAATGTCAGACTGTCCATAACTGATGTCACCGAATACAATATTTTAATTGGCAACATTTTCAACGTAGAACATTTCAAATTTTTATATGTCCATTCAAAGTCATGGACAGTTGCCTAAAGATAGACGACTTTGTTTTAAACTCGTAAGCGGTCGAAGGCCTTCTTAAAAAATATCCGATAATTTTGACAGGTTAATATCAAAGGATAAGAAGAATGTATCGGAACTTTCTCGATTTCTGTTGATATTAACGACAATGTCCAATTCTAGGACCCTCAAGAGCAAGAATTTGAAAAACACAATACTCATTATAGGCTGCAGTACACATCAAGAATGGCTTCTGTCAAAGTTTCGTTACGCTGGACTGTCGTGAATTTTGATGAACCAGGGTTGCTGGGTAGTTTTTGAGAAAACACAAGTACCTATTAACGAGCCATAAATGATGCTAATGCGGAGTTTGGACCGGGACTTTTCGCATTTTGAAGGAGCTGCCGACGGATGAGGAAACGAGAAAAGGGTGGTACGCCGCCAATGGGAGCGTGCTAATGGCTACTGACGTGCAGTTTTGATGGATCGACCAGCAGCACTCTTCCTCATTCCCCATCAGCTTGCGGAACGAAATATACACGCGACCTCGACGCGCGATACACGATAGAAACAGACCGGGGGTGGGGGAATCGGGGGGGGGGGGGGATGCAGGGAAATGGCGAATTATGGAGCATGAAGAGAAACCAGTGCGGCTGATCCCAACGGCTGGTTCTTTTCCGTAAACTGCGCCGTAGACACCACCGGAGGTATCCGCAACTCCGGTTGTCCGCGTTGACGTATCTGTCCCCAAGGATATACGAACCGAAAACCCCGGCCCGCGGCCCGGGTATATCTACTGAACTTGGAAATTTCTATATCGACAGCTCCATGCTCGCGCTTATATACGTCCGCGCGGAATCGACCACGAATCGAATATTCCAACTTTTGGAGTAGTAGAATATATGATTTTTAGTTTTATTATTGAATTCACTTAATTCCTTTGTAATTATTAGTTCGTGTAACAATCTGAATTGGACGTGCACTTTTGTTATAAAGTAACTACTGAGAATTCCTCACCCCAATAACAATGTCCGAATTTTCTATGCTCCTTAGCAATGAATATCTATATTCGTTGCTCTTGATGAAAAACATAACATATTCGAACATTATACTATTTACTTTCAAATACGAATCGGTGAAATGCGAATAGTTACCAATCGTTCTTATTCTATGCAAATTTTCCAAGTGTCAATTAATTATTTACAATTTTATGAATAACTGTTCACCAGATGGTAGATGGGAAACGATTGATTTGGTATTTTATTCTGAAATTAAAAAAATAACCTCGTATCCTAGACGGAATGTAACATATTGTCTACCCGCGCGAAAGTAAACTCTTGGTACTATTGTGGACAGCTAAAATGATGTATGATTTTTAAAGATAGAATATGGCATTATTCAGTTAGCATCGAATCATAAGTAAGATAAATTCGCGTTTATGTTGGCATTCCGTTTCTCTTATAGATAGTATGCGAATTGTGTCATATATAAGTTTAGAATTTTGAGGATGATCAACGCAAATCGTGATCAGACATCAGACTAAAACCTACCGAATTCCCAATGCCGCCGCAAGTGTTGCATTGACCTATAACGATGTTATCGTGTTTGTTTAATGCTAAGATGTTGCTTTTCCCTGGTAGACTTTTGTCCATTTTATGTAAAACTAACCTATTGGAAAATGAGATCAGCTACTGCCCACTTTCCTGGACTCCGTTACATTTAGCATGGACTAGAAAAATTTGGTATAAAATACTATTAGATCATTTTGTACTATTATACAGTTTCGGAAAATGTTTAGCACGAAAAACAACACTGCCCGCTAAACATGTAACCTTCCTGAAACGTTACATTGTATCCACTTGTTAATAAAAATGTAACGTTGCACAATACGGTACATCATTGTTCCTGAAACTGTCCACTGTTGCATATAATGAATTAAACGCCTCGGAAACTTTCATAATAAGAAGTAATTGTATGACTTGAGAAAGTTTGACACATCACAAGAAGCAAACAAAGTAATATTCTTGGAAACATTATGAACTTCATGTTCTAGCAACGTTTCAAAATTAATATGGTACAAAAACAAATACCTGAGAGGTTACATTGTTACTTTATGAAACGTATTACACGTTTACGGAATGTATATATTGTAAAGTCACATAAACGTTCCTTTAAAATGACATCTGAAACGTTACAATTTGCCCAAGAAAGTTTCATTTTCGCTAGAAGGTTACAATATATAATCTTATTGGTTATTAACTACGTACATGTTTCAGCGACGTTTCAAAATTACTATGATGAGCATTTAGGTTACTAATGTGATTTTCTAACATTGCGAATGTAACGTTTCATGGAAATTATTTCTTGTACGTTGTGAGAGAGTTCAAACTAACCGCTAGGTGGCGTACAAATTCAAAAGTCAAATCGAGTAGCGATTTGTAAAATTTAGATCCAGCTTTCGCGCAATTCATGCCAATTTCTTAAGCCATTGAAAACTTGACGTTAGGAGGAAAATATAGGCATTACGTTTTTTTATTAGTATCGTATGACTTTCCTACTTTTTTTTTTTTGTTACAAAAAAATAATAAAGAAAAAAATTCTAGTCATATAATATCACCTAATACAATTTTTAGCTCCTAGAGAGGTTTTAGTGTCGTTATTGTAACTCGACATATACTTTTCAAATGTAACGTTTCCGTGATAGGTCATTCGTCACATCCAGAATACATACATATATACACGGTATTCAAAAGTTTCAATATGACATTCTGAATCTTACTTTGAAGTAATAAAGTCAACATCACTAAAATAAAATAGAAAATCATAAACTTCTGTAACGTTTCTGAGATAGAATGTTCGCCGTTTCCAGAACGTTACAGAAGCGTTTATATAAGCAAAACATTGAAACGTTACGTGGATGCAATGAAACATTCTAGTAACTTCTCTGAAACCGGAAAATGTTTAGCGGGTGACTTGTAAAAACAAACAGTTTGAAAAAGAAATGAAATTCTAAAAAATCAACACATAATTGTCTTTCTTGTTATGTATTTTCTTTTCTGTATAATCTGCTTTATTAAATATTTTATGGACAATTTTTCTGGGCTCCATTACTTTTAGCAAATAGAGGCGAGAAAACAGGCGAAACCTGGTTTCATTTCCTAATGGATGTTTGTATCACCACGCGTCTTGAATATTAAAATAAGAGTAATCATTTTTAAAATGAGTCATATGGAATGAAACTTTATTCAAATCGACAAGTATTAAGGAGAACGACATTTTGATGAAACTATTAAATAAAATGTATATGCTGGTGTGAAAATGGAATTATTGTATTTTAATGTGAGCCTCTTCCTTACTCCTGATTTCTTTTTAATGACTGAATGTGCATTTAAAGAGAAATTATTTCGCAATTACTATTAGAGAACAATCGATCGTTACAATCGCGATCATATCTCTTGATTATCGTCCCTATTATTCTTTAATTAATTCAATTCTATTGACTATACCAAATTACAACAACAACAAAAAAACTTATGAAATATTGCCAGAAATAAATTGTACATGATTCCAAAAAAATTTCATCCGTGATCAATATGAATGAGAACTTTATTTCATTGTGGAGATTACGCGTACGTATAAGACACGGTACGATATAAAAATCATTTGTCATCTAAGAGTTTACAGGAAATTTACGCGTGACTTCTCTGTGACATTAAATGTAAGACTACACGTGAGATTTGTCAGTTCGGTATCTCTTATCGTTGCAGTAATCCCTAGATCTCTTTCCCACACCACGCGGCAGATTAACACTTCCTAGAAAGAAAACGACACGAGAAATAAGAAAATACGAAGAAACGTTAAGAGACGAAAAGTCTGTACGTTGAATTCCGAGCGATGAAGTCCGTTGCGTGTACCATGGGATCAAATGCGTGACTCAAACCACGAATCCTTTGGGACGCTACAAGAGGTCGCACAAAGTGTAGGATCATGTAGATACCATGGGCGAACTTTCCTGCAAGTCTCATGGGAATACTGACGTACCTGAGCAGCGACCGGGGGCACCTTTGAAAATACTCGGGACCGGAAAAAAAGAACGGCATTCTTCCTGTTATCGAAGAATAACGCGGCCAATGTCTGACACATGTTGAACTCACGACAGCCTGCGCCAAAAACTGATCGTCCAATTCAGTATTCGCCTAATTTCATTAATTAATTTAATTGGAAACTGTTAAAATTGTCATCGTCGAGTGTCGGAAATACGTTTTTTCCGTATGGTTGTTCGCTGATGCTCTCTGAATGACGAACTAAATGTCGCGGGACTTGCAAAAACAAAACAAAAAACAACCAAGGCGCCCGAAACCGGATCAGTGCCAACTAGACACTGTGCAAACTTTCTCGTTTGACTCTCCACAAAGAATTAATTAGCATCGGAGATTGACATCCGCGTACACGCTCGACAGGAGTCTTAGATATGAGACAGACCGGCACGGATGATTATCTAAGATCTGACCCAGTAGCGAATAACGTCCCGAACAAAATGTGCCCGCTGAATGTAGATGAATCAGACTCGTCGCTGTAATATTCGCGACATTTTTCTTTTATTGTAAATTGCGAATACTGACTCGAGATGTCCTCGGAACCATTTTTGGTGTTGGTGGATATATATACTATGCCAATATAATCGTATATAGAAGATACGAAAGATGCCTCATCATCCAGCAAACTTTCGGCATATATATATATATATATATGCGAGCTATGTATGATGGTTTATATCAACTTCCTTCATCAGATTCAAATATTATATTCAAATAGTATACCTCTTATCATTTCATATTTGTATTTTACGCATTTTCGAATCTTTAAATTGGCGAAAAGATAAAAATACAGAATACAGTATTTCATGACAGTTCCTGTCCCACGCGAGTGTTGGGAATGTTACAGTATCGTCGATCTGTTATTCGAATTCTTTCCGAGAACTTGTTATCAAGATTTAAAAACTAGCAATAAATTTCAAAGTGTTTGAAATTTTGTTACTTTTTTATTCTACATCTATATTATTATTAAGTGTTTATATATTAAATTGTAAAACAAAATGTTAATAATTAATAAAAATATTTGACGTTCATGCCAAAATATGTTTATAAATTATGTATAAGAAAATATGTCAGTAACCTTTCAGTTTGATGTAATAATTAAGTTATTTAAAATGAAAAAAAATTTATTGGAGTATATAGATTCGGACAAATGCATTCTCATTCTCACTCATAGTTTTTGTAACTTTTTTAGGATTAACAAGTGTTTTCTAATACATACGCATGATATTAAAAAAATATGATACGTTTACTAATAAATATAAAATTTTGTCGTACTAATTCTGCTGGTTACAAATAGTTGGTGCAATAATACAGAGTATGCACATTAATATGTCTATAACATGTAATATAGATTTATCATCAGCCAACATATTCACTTAAAAATAAAGTTCATTTATTAATCAAGTACAATGATCATCAATAACAACACATCAGAAATAAAAATGCACTTTTCCATTGTACTTTGTTGTGATGAAATCAGTCTGCAGGATTGTTCTATTAGTCACAATTTTTAAGATAACTTTAAATAATTTTGATAAGGTTAAACTTTAATTTCACGTGCTGAACTCCAATTATTTTAGTTTTAAAGTTACCGATTCAAAATGGCGAATACAATATGGCGTACGAGAAATTCGATTAATTTAAAAATTCGTCTCAAAAATATATTCTATTTTACATCAATTTCCGAGTATATACCAATGTACTTGGATCTAAAATGTCTCATTTTTATATTCTTTTATACAAAATTATAGAAATTTCTGTATATGGCGACATTAAAAATAATTTAGAATTACTTTTGTAATAGGCATATATACTGGCAACCCTAGAAAAAAAATAACTTACGCTTGCTAGTGCTACTGCACATCGGGTTACCGCCATTGTTATTTACTACCCTGGAATCATTCGGTGTAAAAAGTGAGTTGTCGCCAATATGAAAAAACTAATAAAAAAATACTGATCAATATATAATGAAGATATATATATATATGTAAATCTTTATGTTGCCAGACAATTACCGCGTAGAGGTGGATATTTGAAAACGTCTAATTTTTCTTTTTGAAATAATTGAGTAATTAAAAAATGTTTCAAATATTTATAACCACTCTATTGGATCCGCCATTTTGAATTTTTGAAACCGCTCATCACATTCGTAATCAGCGACTCGAATAACAAGTTTCAAGCAATTTCAGTCCATTCAAAACATTCGGGCACCATGTTGATGTTATATAGACCATTTTTCGAGATTTCGACACCATGTTGTCGTTCGCCATCTTGGGTGTTTGAGGCATTCTCGTTCCGTTTGCTTTGTAAAACTATGGATAAAAATAAAATTCTACGTCGAAAAAATTGTTTATATCTGCTTCTACGTTTATTATGAACAAATTAATATACTACCCGCGAAAGAAAAAATCAAGATCAAACGATATCTTTTCAGATCAGATTAGATCTAATGAGATCATATTTGATCCGAGTTTTGGCCATATCTACAGAGATCTGTAATTTTTATATCCAATTAGATCTGGTCAGATATAACAAGATCTAATGTTAGATCTGATCTTGTCAATGATCTAATTAGATTTGAATAAGATTAATTGAAATCTGAATAAGATCTTATTTGATCCAGTAATATCTGTGCAGATATGGCCATAATTCAGATCTAATTTAATCTGAACTTTTTATTCTCGGGTAAATTTATGTACGAAACACATACATTGAAAAAACGATATACTAATTTTCGTATTGATATATATATATATATATTCTAACAGGTTGAATCATATATTGTATAGAATTAGTAAATTGTATAATAAAATTAAATATGAGTGTAATTCATATGCATATTCATAGTCATATTTTATAGAATACAGAATGAACTTGGTACACTTTACATAGGCACATCCTCGTTAAAGGGACACATTTTTGTGATTGACTGATGATGGTCATCTGACATTCAAATCTGGTAAACGTCGTATTCATTTTAAACAAAAATTAAGATCGGCCTTGTAACACACCTTTAATGGATACATTTGTTATGCGACAAACTATATACTTCATTTCAAAAGTAGAAACCATCATTAATGTTTACATACAATAAATAAAACTGAGTCGAAACTTTGTGAATGAGTGAAGATCTTTCGCAACAACAACGAAAGAAAAAATTGAACTGGCATTTTTATCAAATATCTACCTCGTCAATGAAAGAAAAAAAAAAACAAACAAAAATGAACGCCGAGGAAGGTGCAAACGATAATCAGAAATATACATATACTTAATAACAGATGCAATTAACGCAGCTAAAAGGCGTTAGCCCCGTATAATTGATTTAAAATCCCGGAAATAAAACTTGTTTTCGGATTCGTAGGCTCAATTTATCCTTGTCAACTCCGCAACACGAACTGTCGATGAATGGCCCGCGACAAGGAAAAAAAAACAATCTCAGCCGTTCCCCCTCTCTCTCTCTCGTCTTGGCAATGGAGAAATAATTAAAAATCGTGACTCAACCCAGTAAAAGACCGAGCTAGAAATTAATTTTCGGTGTTAGGTCCCCGAAAGAAGTCCAGAAGTAAACGTGGGATATCGCGCTTATCTCCGAAAAGAAGGTAGCCCCGACTGACACGCATCTACATTGGCCAATTCGGGCGTGTAGCCTGGTTAGCCAGGATCGTCTCATCGACTGGGCCAGGATGACACGGTCACAGAAAATGACAGGTACACGGTCTCGTAGTCGGGACGCGATATCGCGACCTCATCTAACACAACCCCGGACCGTCTCAACCCGTCGTCTCTCAGACTTTATATATATGCGCGTTCCTTGTCTGCCTGCCAATATGCCTGCCTGTCAACACACGCTGCATTCAATTAAGTCAAAGACCAGCCTGTGTATAATGACACGGAATCCCAAACGAACCTCGAGCATCGACTTTGCGTATCATCTTTGAACTTTAACCTTTGATTTTTACCTATGCATGTTGTTTGTAACCGTTATATTGAACAATTTAAGTGCGATGGACATTTGCATCAGAGTCCGAAGCGACCTTTAGACGGTATTCGTATGAAAGAAGAATAAGATTTATTATGTAATTTAAGATTTATGATACAAGACTCTTATTATGAAATTTTATGGTGGTATCGTGCATTCTGATCATTGAAGCGCTAAAACACGTCGTGAGACTCTCAATTAGCACTGGACGTCCATGATTCGTCCAATTTTCGCCCACAGATGAATAAATAATGATTCATTGATTGTCTAGATATGTACGAATAATGGACGTCCAGACTCATATATATGTACTTGGGACCATCAATACATGTACCTCCAGTTTTTGTCCATTAGAAAACCTATTTATGTTTGCGTCCATTGAACATTCATTACGCGTGTACTTTGGTTGAAAACTAATTCTTATGGATTTGGAGATCAGTGCTAGAATAGCAACATCGTCTGATGGTTTTATTTCTAAAACAAAATTTTTGAATTGAAAAATAGTAAAAAAATCATAAGACGTGATGCAGACTTTCTTGGAGTAATTGCAAGAAAACTTAGTTACGTCAATGGGGTTAGTGTTGACAATAAGAGTTCACGTAATGAACTAATCAGTAAAGTAATAAGATTGTGCGTCCATATTTCTTTTCAAAATGATTAATCTTATTAACAGTGCAATTGCTTAAACTCTGAAATCAACCAACTAAAAGTAGCCATAACCAAACCGATTCATCATCCGACGCTCATATCACGAAGACAGTAGGTTCAACTCACCTTGTCTGTATTCCAATTAAAATATTTCTAGCTTGTATTGCTAAAATCCACGCAAAATGTACCAGGATCATTTAATCTAGATTCCTCATTCTAAATTAAATAATTACACTTTACTCTCGCATGCCAAGGAAATTTTCTTTAGTTTTACTCGTATGTTTCTTCTACGGTCTATTTTTATCCCATTCCAAATCGGAAAAAAAACTACGATTAATAAATTCTCAAAAAGAAATCCAAGTTTAATGCATGTGAACGATTCCATAATGCCATAATATAAGTACATATTTCAAGAAGACCGCATCACTTAGAGGGACAACAGAGAAAAGCAGTTCCATGCTCGAAAGTCAAAGTTATCTAGCATGTCAACGTCCTGCGACCGGACTACTAACAAATGCTATCGAAACCTTCAGGAGATACTTCCACATGGGAACGGCGCCTCAGTGTCACAAAGATCACCGTTCGCATGGCTGAATCGACTGAGAACTCGAGAATCGAACTGCAACATCCTCTATCTCGGATAAACCTCGACTAATGAACGGAGAAAAATGATTAACTGAAAAGTGCTTGCGATTAGGTCGAATGCTCGTCCTCCAGACAGTCCGATATCTCGTTAATCCATGGATCTAAAATATTCCGATTTCTGGTCTCGAATCGTTTTATCTAATAATTTCAAGGCCTTCTTTTATTTGAAGGTGATTTGGTTACAAAAATCCTCGAACAAGCGAAAATCAAGTTCTGCACGTATAAATATTCAAGATGTAGAAGAGTGGCGCGAACTATTCAATTTTTTCGAAAGATATTTTTAATCCATTTATGGACTTTAGACTTGGTTGCTTATGGACTGTCCTGTAATTGTTCTATGTGGTTTTTTTTCATGAAATGAATAAATTTTTTATATTTTTTTGTTCGTAGAGGTATGGTTCGATTTAAGTAAATAAACCGAACTACGCATTTCGATATTAATCGCTGCTTGATGTTTGAATACGATTACCAGTAGATAAAGCGATTAAAACTGCGACCTTCCCAAGATAATAATATTTCTAAGGAAATTTCTTTATTAGGAAACCAATCGGAGATGTAATCTTAGGAGTCCACGTGGTGAAAGTTATGGACTTATGCGAGAAGCGTCGTTAAAAAATCGTTTAATAGAAGCCTCGATCTATTCCAATGTTTGGTCCTCAAATCAAAATACAGTTTCCCTTAAGAAATTAATGGATCCATGGGTCTAACTCCTTTCATAAATTCTGCAGTGGATGACACATCTATTTATATGTATTTTATTTTATTGCGTTTTGAATTCGTCGTCATGATACGAATTATATGTTGAAACAAATAAATGGATCGATCTTTTCTAATCAATGCTTATGACAATAGATATACAATATATATGCTTGTAGCACTTGACCTCACGGTATGTGACGGCATTAAGTTCCAACGGTCTCGGAAAGTTGCATTAAAGGCGGATGCATATTTATTCTTCGTATGCGTTTACACGATACGCGAACGTGTAACAGGTGCACACTTTTTTTTTTTTTGCCTCGTCGTCAACTACCTCGTCTCTGGTTTTAATGGAATATTTTTGCATTCTTTATCGATAAACACGATGAAGCGAAGATGCTGTTTGGTGATACTTCCAATTTGCTGCATGACAAGTGTGAAATAATTTATAGACAGGAAAATTATATAAATATTACTTTTGATGACTACAATTATACAATTTGTAAATTAGTATAGGTATAATCCAATTAAAACTTATTAAATAATTAATGAATTATGCAATGCAATTTTTTTCTCATTTTCTTTTATCTTCCATATGTTTTTTCATAATTTTGTTAATTGTAGTTCATTTCGAAGCAATGTTTTTGTTGTCAAAAATAATAATAACATTTCTAAACTTAGTGTCCATATGTCGATATTAATTCCAAAACTCACATAATTAAAATGATCATATATTTAGAGACTTTTAAAACTGATGCACATTCATTCCAACAAACATCCACTATTTAACCTTTATTTTCATTTTTTCATAATTTATATAAATTATTTCTGTACTGTAATTATATTAATTACTTTATATTCATTATCAATATATAAAAAAGTCATGACCTGCATCTCGCAAATCTCGAAGTGATTGTTGTCGGTATAGCTTCGAAGCCGATTGGTCGGCATTCGAAATGAA
>JAPYZR010000307.1:0-44229 GCA_030522945.1 Trichopria nigra | reverse complement strand
TTCGCCTGGCGCCCGCCGTTCCGGCGAAAAGTCCACTTTTGGACGGCGAATTGAGCTACCGTGCCGGGAATTAAAGTCACCGCGAAATAATCGTCATAATATAGGGAAGAAGGAGCATTTTTTATGTGAACGGACATCACAGCATGTTTTGATGCGGTGTTCGCCAAGTGCAGAAGCCTTGTTTAGTCGATGATCGATGCAATCTCTTATCTGGCATCTTGTCATCGTGCTGGGACCCCGCACCCAACGAGACTCCAGGACTGGACCGACCGCCCCGATGCGAGATCCTATACGGATAGCGAAAGGTGAGAACGAATGGGAGCGTGCGTACGCAGGTGGACAAATTGTTCCTACTGCGAGCTCTCTTCCCTTTAGTTTTTATTTTTTCTTATCCTTTTCTAAATGATTTGTGAAATTTGATCTACAACGTTTAGAAATTAATGAAACTTTTTTATTGTTGATTACCGACGTTTTTTTAAAGGAATGAAATGATGGATTTTCTTGTCAATTTTTTTGTTGAAAACTGACATCACAAAATTCAAATTATTCTGCGTATGTTCTGTTGACATAATTCTACCATCTTAAGAAATATCACGAGTTTCGCAGCAATTATTCACAAGGTGATCTATTGTTTATAATCCAATTGGCACTGGACGCTCTTTGTTTATCCATGATTCGTCCCAATTTCTTCCTTTCGTTCATGGACGAAAATTGGACTTACATTGGATCCCAGTTAAATTACTAAATATGAAGGAAAGAAAATAAAACCTAAACTTGAATTTGCCAGATCAGAAAGTAAATAATATAAAAGAAGGATATACTTTTGTTACGTTGAATTAGAAGTCGAGACTGCAATGTTATTGTCCTTAACATTGAAGATCCACGAATTAAATCCTATTTAACGTGATCTATGACTTTACGTAGGTGCCGTCACAACACTGATTTTCCCCCGTTAAAGGAATCATTGTCATATAATAAGAAGATAGCAAGAATGGCATTTGTAAACATCTAACATAACCTATTGTTTTAACGATACCCCATGTTGTAAGTGCATATTGCAGAAAAGTATCACCATACCAATGCCACGAAAATCTCGCCTAATGTCGCCATAGCTATTTTGTAACATAGAAATTGTAAGTCTTGAATCTCATCGACAGAGAGTCACTACGTGCTTGATCGTGACTGCATGTTTGATTTTGATAACTCACAGATCATATGACATTAGGGGTATAATAAAATGCCTGAAGGATGGAACTGATGCAAAACCGGCCTTGGGTTCCTACTTGCACTATAAATGATTCATGAAGTAGTTTCATGCTTCAAAAATTTGTTATTACAATCATATCACAATTGAATAAACTCTTTAAAGTTTGTTTTCTAATGATTTCAAAGGAACACATTGTGCATCCTTTCATTCAGCAGCATTCCACTAGCCATGTTCAATCATGTGTTGTTATTGCCAAACTATGCAATACAGCCATTTTTTTTATTTGAAATGCAATTTAAAGAATTACAATATATGTATACTATATTATGGATGGGCGTAAATCATCACAATTATCCGTTATTGAAGATTTCTATGAATTATTTCACATTTTAATGCATGCACTAAAGCCATTTTGCGCGTGGAAAAAGGAAATACGAAAGGTACAACCGATGAAGAAGAGGAAGAGCACAAGAGAAGAAGATAACGAAGGGATCGAAAAGACGAAGAAGCAAAAACGGAGACGATGCAGAAGCGACCTCGAACCATCTACGATGCCGTTGATACGGGAGGCCGTACGGCGGTGTAAATGCAATCAAGAAGGCCTCAATTAGACCGTCACGCCGCACATCCCTCATCACGGAGTAGCTCTTCTTCTCTCTTCCTCTCCCTCGTTTCTTTCTTTTCCCTTCCTTTTTGCCATCTTTCTTCGCTTTCTGGGCAACATTTCTCTTTTGTCATTTTTACTTTTTAGCTACTTTTGACCTTCTTTTCTTTTTAAAATACATCTCTTTCTTTCCTCTATGTTTGTAAATCTTTATGGTTTTACACGTTCTTTCTCTGGTCATCCCCGTTTTGATCCTTTCACGTTGTACATGCAACATGATTGTCTGGTGCCTCATCTGTTGAGCAGCTCATACGATAGTGAATCTATCAAAGGTTAATGCAGCTTGTGACAGCTATTCACATAATGATCAGAACCTGACTTGTCGATCGACGAAAAATGCGTGATTGATTGCAATAATTTTTGCGAATCTGGGTGGTCAAATGCATGAATCTTATTAGTCCAAGAGAACTAACAGTAGCTTATGTTAAAAGCAGTTTGTATGCTTGTGTTTTTTTAATAAGAAAAAAAAATGTTATCGGACGGTGTGTTACCCTCCTGAAACTCTTGCACTTTGCTCATCATTCAGGTTTGGAATTTATTACACCGTTTTGTACAGCTATCACAGAATAATTTTCCAAAAAAGTACTGAAACAGCATAAATTAATATTGAATAATTAATTATAAAAGAATATGGTTATTATAATGCAACAGAACTTTGGACAGATTTAAATCATGTCCTTATAAAATCATTATGGCAGCTACCTCTGAGAATAGATCTAAGGATTGCGGTTATCAGCAATACGAACTCGTCTACGTCTGAAAAAGATCATTCACCAATCTCGTACTGATAAAATGCCTTACACCGCAAAAGTTCTAATGACAACTCTCAATCTACATTTCTTGAAGTGAGATTTCACTCCATACAGAGTGAAAATTGAGCCACTCTTGTACAAGAGTGAATTGTCACTCTTAAATTGTGACATTTCACTCTGCTTGGAGACTCACTCCAATGTAGAGTGAAATTTCACTCCAAAAAGTGTGAAATATCACTCTTAAAGAATGAAAGTTCACTCTTTTGAAGAGTGGCTCAATTTTCACTTTTTGTGGAGTGAAATCTCACTCCAAGAAATTTAAAGAGAAATACTAATTTCCATCCGAAATTACGATTTCCAGCCATAAACCTGAACACGCATTGTTCCAAGATATATTTACAATACTTTTCTACAACAACAACAGTTTTGATTTAAAAATCATGTTGTTTACATCTTTTAAAATTGTATTGAACATAATTGGCCTACCTGAATATCGTAGCTGCTTCTTGAGGTTCAAAGGAATACAATTAGAAATGCAATTACTTGTTGTCTCCCCGGTGGAATAAATTATAATAGTCGTGTATAAGTTCATATTCGATCAAAATTATTCTGTGATTGTAATGTAGTTGAAAATGTCAGTTGTGCGAAAATCGTATCTAATGATAGTAGCTTTGACAAATCCATTAAAATTTACTATAAATTTGTGATGTAAAATCGTCTGAATATATATCGTTTTTCACAAATGAAAATATTTAATCAGGAAAAAAGGATCCATAAATATATAAGTGTAAATTACTACTCCTCTGATGAGCTTATGTAGATGATAAATTTAAATAAGAATTAAAATTTTAGAACAAAATTTCTCTTTCTTTTGAAATATAAAAAAATGCAACTTAAACCTTGACAATTACATAGAGTATATATATTGGAGTTGGATCCAAATTCGCCAGCCTTCGATTAACAAGTTAGTGAATTTTATTCAATTGAACTTCACTAAATTATTGATAAATAATTGTTCTTGGATTTCTGTAACAGATTTATTTTTGCATAAAACGGATGATTTTTTATCCACGGGAAGT
This sequence comes from Trichopria nigra, assembly GCA_030522945.1. Taxonomy (NCBI): domain Eukaryota; kingdom Metazoa; phylum Arthropoda; class Insecta; order Hymenoptera; family Diapriidae; genus Trichopria; species Trichopria nigra. The sequence continues at coordinate 40,527 of JAPYZR010000307.1, read as the reverse complement.
AATTTTAGTTTTCTCACGTATGTAAACCTTGTAAATACCGCCATTTATGGAAATTCTGAAGAGGACAGAGGGATGTGGGAGTCGTTACTTGTCTTTATTTATAGTGTGCGGAATAAAACTGTGATAATAATATGTTGATCTATTTTTAATCGAAATTTCAATAACTTCGACATCGATGCACAGTCTTAAGCCTATTAATATGGTAATGGATCCTTTCATCGGGCAATCGACTACATTCGCTCCCTTCATATTTTCTTTTTCCCTCTTTGAAATTATGTAGAAAATTTAATTTGCTGGAAAGCATAAACGCTGGGCTTAGGGAGTTAATGGCTTTCAATCGTTCTAGGCTTCTCATGTTTTTCTGACCCCCGATGTACGGCGTACATAACAGTCCCTAATTGCAGGTTTCCGGGTAACCTGGGTAACTAACTTGGTTAACACGAGACCTCAAAGCGCTCAAACGCCCATCATCGCCACGAATGCAGATTACGTACTGTAAATTCCGATAATCTCAGGGCTTACTTTCAATAAAGCAGCATCTTAAGTTTCAAGTCACAGAAATCCTGAGAGTCTCGTGCCATTGTTCTTCTTTATCATAGTCCCTTTTCAAACTATTGATATAATAAAGAATACAGTATTGAAATTTGTGGAATTTCCGCATATAATTTCATATTTATTAATGTAATTCTATCTTGCTCTCGACAAATGTAATCCTAATGATGAATCTGTACTAATATGGATATTGAAAAAGCCTAGCGAAAGTGCCACGACACTAAAATAAATTTTGACATAATTAAATATGTGTGATCGTACGTTGTGTCACTACGTGATACTAGTATTACCGTCTCCACTGTTTAAAACTAATTTGTATATAACGGAGTGTTATAGAAAAACTGTAGACAATCGCAATAAATAATATTATATTATTTTATATATATATTTTGTATATAAGTGGTATAAGAACCCAATTTTGAGTTCAAACAACACATGGAGTAGATTAAAAAATAAACAATACTAATATGATTGTGAGGAATGCAGTGAATTCTTGCTATCGGCGACTGGTATGTTGATTTTTTACGTATGATGAAGGTACATCAAAATTGTAAACTAAATGAATTGAATTAAATGTTCAAAATACAATATGGCGATATCAGAAATAACAATAGAAGAAATATTTGCGGTTATCAGCATCGTGTGGTTTTACTAAAATATTTGGACTTTGGATAGATTCAAATTATTAAATTTGGCGTCAATTCCAAAGAATTTAAAAATTCATTCAAACCAAATGTAGTACAGATGTAGTTTTACATCTTTGGTCAAAAAGTACATAATAAATTTTTTATGCCATTATGTTAAAATGTAAAATGTTGAAATATGGAAAATGAATTGATCATGACCACAATACTCTTTATATTTTTGTTATTCCCAATTTTTATTTTTTCATTTAGACTGTTTCTTGTTTGTAAATTAATTTAGTTTATTACACCAGATACAACAATGGCTGTATTTCTGTAAAATATTCTTTATTTGTAATTTGTGTTTTCGTCAGAGAGTATATATATGTAATTGGTGAATATGGAAAGCAAATCATCTATTTGAGAAAATCGACCGGCAATGTATCGAAAAATAGAGGACACCAGTGATAGAGATCATCTGTATAACAAGACCTATATGCAATTCAGATCACCTCTAAAAATAATTTTTTAATAAACTCGTTCTGACTATCCAGCGAATAGTATCGTATAATAGTTCATAATAAATACTAGAATGAGGTATAAATCACAAATGTGCCTATCATCTATGCAAAAAATGTTTAAAGCATTACTCTGTGAAAACTCAATATGCGAATACTCAAATATCATAAACTATCATATATGACTCGGTATTCCAGGACTATGTTGAAAATACTAAAATAATTCGATGTTATAACAGACTGGTTATAATTAATAATTTATTGTTGCATATTATGTAATGATTAATTAGGAATTCATTAATTTTACAGATATTATTAATCATGTTATCGTTTAAACATTAATTTTTTCATTACCGTAATCGGTTTTTATTGTCCTCCTAATATTACATAATCCTCATTATTTTATGTATTAATTACCTTCTTTATTTTAATCTTTTTACTCTTCTATTAACATTTTTCATTTTTTTCAGTATCATTTTTCTTTCTTCCATAGTGTCAGTGATAGGGATGAAGGGGAATATTAAAATAAGGGAAGGAGCTGCTATACTGCTTGACCTAAAAAGTTTAAATAAGTAGATCCTACTTTATATGCTTAGATCGAGACGAGTCTGAAACTTCTTGCTGTACCAATGGGACCATTTGTATGGCACGTAGCAATGGCATCTGTCGGTCCTTAATACAGGTGACATTATCGTACAGTGATAATTGTAATCGAGCAGCAACTTGTATTACCATAGTAATATGAAATATAATACTTACTGGGAATAATATCAATGCACGCTTAGCACCAATTAATATTGAGAGAATATAGACGTAGACTTTTGAAACAATTTCTTGTAAATACACGTTTTATTTTTATATTTTCGAATTAATTCGTGTGTGCAATTAATAACGATAATTACAAAACGATCAGAACTTTTTTTACCAATATTTGTCGAACTGATAATTTGTAGAACTTGTCATTTTGTAACAGAAGTTCCAAATTCTAACTTGAGAATAATATTTCTACTCTCCACATTAGTTTCCAAATAATATTTATACATTTTTAAATTAAGAATTTTAAAAGTTAACAAAAACTGACGCAATAACTAAGAATTGCACAATAAACTTTTCTGTAATAATTCACTATTTAAAGTTCAATGAAAATTATGACTTTTCGCAAGAAATTAAAAACAATCCAATTATAACTCTGACTATAATTTAATACGGTTGATATTGAATATTTATTGAAGAAATTAATTTAACAAATGGTGCGGAAAACGAAAATAGTAGGCAATATTTTATTCTTTGCAAAATAAAGAAATAGTGTTTATTACACATTCGTTACATACATCGCACGTAGGTTACGTTTCATGCAGAGACTTCTGGAGAACCAAGAGAACAATTGAAGTTAGCAAAAAATATAATTTTTTAAAAAGTATAATTTTGTTAAATTTACGTTGATTTTCAATAATTTGCAATATTGTTTATCAGTATAGCAATTTTAATAAACACATCGAGATAAGTAAAATAAACAAATTTTCTATGCAATGATTAGCAGATAAAAAATACACGTTTAAAGAAAAAGATGAAACTTCAAATTCTTGTCTCGTGGACATTCACTGACAGGCACAGAGAATAAACGCAATCGCATTGAACATCTAATAACGCTTCCAAGAGTTTCGCTCCAATTTACATTATTATCCATGCATACTTTCAGATTCAAACTATTTACATAACATTTGTCTTCAACACGCCATTCTTACAGCTACAAAATCGTAGTAACAATGCAATATTTCATATACAATAATATGTGTATAATACGTATAAATAGTTTACCTAGGTGTACATCAACATATTAAACTTTTACTGTAAAGTTAGGTTAGGTAAGCAGAGCTAATTACTATATCAAAGTTACAATCGCAATCTTCGCTTAAAAGTCTACAATCATCACTGCAGATCGCAACGCTTGAAAATGATAAATCTTCTGTTCAAAAAGGGTAGTGATATTCCTTAAAAGATTCGAATATTTAACAAAAATATCCTTTAGCTTTCTTTGAACAGGAAATGTTGTATTTATACTTTTGTGATAGACACATTTTATAATTTACCTTGCCGATCGATCAGCAGCGACGTACTAAATTAAAATAAATTTCGTCAATCGTGGACGGACAATTCATCGTTTGGTAGGTCACTTCAGTTTACTAGAACCCGATTTTTCAATTAAACTTTTCAGTTTTGCACGTGCACATCTATTGTTATAAAAATGTTCACACTTGTTGCTTTGGATTAAGGCACACGATTAGCCAATTCTTAGACAGTTCAGATATTTACCATGTTAAAGGCATAGGAGAAATGGATAGTGTAAGAAAAAAATGGATAGATTTCTACTAGGGATACTGCAATCGATTTACATAAATACTCGAACACCTAACATTGTGCGATTTTATTTTATTACTATACGCTCACTTCGTTATCTACGAATCTCGAGGATTTCGTGCAAGTTTCGAGGAGTGAGATAACGATATACATTTCGACAATCCGCAGCGGTAGACATTCACGCGTATATTGCACACACTTCTATTCGCGCATTCAAAACAGCCGATGGAAGTGTCGAAGATGCGAACATTGAATTTCGATAGGGAATCTTCTTATTATCGATATTCTACTACTATCGAATAAAAAATATAAATCTTTTTTCTAAACGTTAAACGGAAAGTAACTTCCAAATAAGCGACACCAAGTTCCATTTTAAAAAGACTGGAATGCGCATACTACCTGATCTCATTCGTACCATTTACTGTACAAAAGAGAGATGTAGATTTCCATAACACGTTAAAAAAAAAAAAAAAAATTACGATTCTGACGACGAATTTTGAACGTGTTATGAAAACCATCTCGATTACTTCAATTGAAACTACTTGAAAATTTTTGCATATTCCTAGCAACGAAAGACATTAATTTATATAGACTGGTATGTCGAGGGATAGCCGCGACAATCTAATTTTAGGTATACAAAATGTGTACAAAGGAGTTTTTCTCGAGAGAAAGTCATATGCGGTTTAAGAATCCACCAAATCGTCGGCAGAATATGTTTATTAATAGCGTGAAAAGTCTTGGACATTTCCATTTTAAAATTTCTTTCACATACAGAACCGCCCCGACGTAAACCTTTAATAGATAGTTGAGAAAACTGCATTCACATTTTAAACGTCGAGAAGTTTCCAAAATTCTATTAGAAAATTTTTACAGAGTTTCAATTTCATAGAGTTTTAAATGCGTCGACTTTCTCTCGCACCGACATTAGCCTCGAGTGGTTCACGAAAAGGTTCATCGTCCATCGAAATATAAATACCTATTGCAAAACTGTAGCCGAAGTCGACTTCGAATATCACGATTTCCTAGAAGGAGCTTCGAAGTAGAACAGATCTTACTTCAATTTCGTGACGGACAACTCTTCGCAGCCTGCGGTGAAGTTTATGGGACGAAGCTCCCCTTGCTGTCCACGAAATTCACTTCATCCTTGATATGTTTTGTTTGCGCAATCTTAGCCCGAGGAGCATATTTTTAAATATCCGATGTCCATGAAAGAAACTGCTTATCCCACTACTTCGTAGCCGAACGACTGGCCGTTTGCCCTTTGTGTCAAACCGGCGCAGGATCGATGACCTTCAGCCTGTTAATGGGGCGCTTCGGAACGAGGCATAGTCGCTTTTTCAGCTGATCATATCTCCGTGTTTACGCATCATCTCCAAATGCATTTCGTATTCTCTAGCCTTAAGTCGAAGGGAAGCAATGCTGCTGGTCCGTCTGTCGAGATCAGGAAGAGCATTTCCAACGCTACCGGTCGGTGATCCCTGAGGCGAACTAGCCACCGGTGGCGCAGCCGGTGGTGGAGCTGCCGGAGGATGCTGAATGGCGATCGTCGGTGCAGGAGGAGGTGGCGGTGGCGAACTCCGTATCAGTTTTGGTCTTTGGGCTGCCGAAATGTTGGCCAGAAGAGTTTGGAATGAGTTCGATGTGTATGGAATAGGCATTCCATGTGTCAACAAGGGCGGTGGAGCTGCTCGATGATAAGGGTGTCCAGCGTAACCACCTGGTAAAGCCACTGGACCGTGGCTCAGCGAAGGATAACGAAAGGCTTCAAAGGGCTTTCGTAAAGAGAAAGTTCCCAAATGATTTGCGAAAGGATTGGGCAAAGTTGATGAGACGACTGCAGACGGTGGAGGGCCACCTGCTGTTAAGTAAGGGTTATATGGATGACCCTGGGGACCCACTTTTTCCTGCTTCCTCCATTTTGCTCGGCGATTCTGGAACCAAACCTGCAAATTAAAAATAACTATTAATTCCACTCTGTAAATATTTTACACTTCTGAAAAATATAATTTCATTTTGCATTTTTAGGTTAACACAAGAAAAATCATGTTGATATTTATTTCTGAGAAACAGAACCACGATTGAGATCTTAAATGAATTACATTAGAAGCTTGTATTTTAACTAAAAAAAAAGTGGAACGCACTGCTCTATTTCGTAACTAATCCTTTCATGAAAATCTTCTCCGTGTTTCTGGGGCACCAGCGAATGGAATTCTGCTCCCTGGAAATTGTAGATGACCCGCGGGAATTCGGATTCTGGTTAAACGTGACCCAGTCCCACCGCTTTGTAGGAAGAACTCGGCGTATTATTATCTCCGCCGGAACAAAGACAGACGCGCCGGAAGGTTTCTGAAAGGATCGGCTTTTTTTCCTGATAGGTGGTGAGGATTCTTTCACAAATAACCGAATACTGCAATAGTTCGCAAACCGTTAGAGGTGGGAAGGAATGGGTGGGCTCGTTCTCTGGCCCACTTTTTGTTTCCTAAAATGTAAGAAACTCATTGTCACTGGAACCTTCAAGGGCAGAAAATTGCCAACGTTCTCCCCATCTCAGAGCTATTGCCCAAAGGACGTGCCTATATATACTTTATGCTTTTCTGTTACTATGTATTCCTAACACTTAAATCTTACATAACTTAGAATACACTAAAGGATGGGAACGTGAAAATTTCCGAAGACATTCATTAAGTATGCTTGCGCATTTTACCTTCAGAAATTGGCGCTAGGGGTAGCGTTTCTGGTCAGTTTGGTAAAGGATTTATCTCCCTCTCTTATTGACAAGACCTAGCAAAGATTTTTCTACCGAAATTAATTTAAGTTAATGCAGAAATGAAGATCGACTCATCGGTAGGCCGAAAATCTCTAGAGAAATAGAATCCATTTGGATTGTTGGGTCGATTTTCGACGATAGCGTGCTCTAGTTGGTTTGGTAGCCAAACACGTAACCATTTCATTTAATATCAAGAAAAGGGGGAAATGTGACGAAAGACGGGCATTGAAGAAGGAATGGAAAGAAGAAGACGTCGAACCCCGAACGAAGATCTGGCGGAAGGAGGCGGATCTCGTGACGAGACGCAATGAGGCGCGGCGTACGTCAACAACAATTCAACTTATCCAATCACCATCCAATCCGTGCTTACATTGCTTAGACTCCTAAGCATCTGTTCATTTTCGTTGTTCTAAGAAATGCGGTGAAGTGAGTTTTGTGTCTCTCCAAGTTTACTTTAGCTTAATAAACGTTGTATTGAGCAAGTTGATGGGATTCGAGCCTGCTCAGTTACTTTAATGCGGATATAATGAAAATCAGAAAAGTTTTCTTTGTAAGCATTAAACGGGTAAAGAGATTCGAGTATAATAGTTCTAAAATGACATGTTTAAGATGTTTGGGAATAATGAATACAGTCGCGTTGCTCATCATTCAAATTGTTGTATAGAAATATGACATCACAATCACACGTAAATAATCCATATACCCTGGGCCAAAAGACTTTGATATAATTTCTAGTTTGATGAGAAGAAATTCTTCCACCGAGCATATTAAAAAAAAAAACGCACGTACTTTACGTGCTTGATGAGTGTAATTTCACTGGTGTATTCACGAAAAAAGTTTTTCGGCAGTTTTTTTTATCATTGAAACGACTGCGTCAAAGAAGCGCCGCACCTCGTAGGCCGTATAACTTTATCATGAAGAAAGAGGGAAGTTCCACAATCGTGGATGACTAAGCAGCATGATGACCAGAGGATTGCTCGACCCTCGCGGTCTATAGATCCTATACACTCGTTGTGATTCGCCGAAAGGGCCCGACTGGTAGCGCTCATTGTTTGGCGTATAATTCGTTGCCGCTCATTTCGCTCTGAATTGCTATATCGCTCGATCTCTCATTTACTGTTTTTCCCCGGTGCGTTGATTTATTATATTTGCCGAACCGACCGGACAAAAGCAACGACTTATTCGTGCACACAAAAAGTTAATTAGTTTAGTTAAAACCAAACTATTCAGCGCTAGGATTGCTGGGATTGATTGATTGTGATTGATCATCCGTGACTACTTAGAAATATAGCAATCTTTAAGATTACGTTACGCAGATTTTTGTTTAGTGCTGTAAACATTTCACTTTTAAAAAGTTACGAAATTAATAAAAATTACTATTAAGTTATAATTATGAGTTAAATTTCAGGACGAAAATGGAAACGACGATATTATAAAGCGCTGATCGATAGTATAGAACTTTAAAGATTTGTTCGTATGACGAAGAGTCAATAAAGGTGAAAAATAGAGTAAAATACATCCTGCGTGTTTCTTATCTTATCGTCCGAGCTGAATTAGATTCCAGCAAACTAAGTGAAAGTGCAATTTACGATAATTGAAATACTGGTACGAATCCAATTTCAAATAAATAATTAATTTATTTGTCTCTATTATCAGATGTGAATTGTTTTTCTTTTATTGCGACACTGCAATATTGATTGCTAACGGAGAATAATGGTAAATTATCAGTATAAGATGTCGATAGATCGGAAAATATTTTTAATTGCTAAAACAACGAGGCATCATTGAACGTAGAAATTTATGAACAGTACGAACTGATAATCATAAAAGATTGACAGAAAAACACTTGATCAACTGAATACGAATATTTCAACAGTCGAATGTAAATATTGACTATCCAGGATAAACAATAAAAGGTCAGCGATTGATGACAAAATACTTGAAAATGTATACCGAATCAAGCTAGAAATACATAATTAAAAGTCCCTATAGTTTAATAATATATTTTATTCCAGCACGTCAACCTGATGAAAAAAAAAAGAGAATTGAAGGAAAATCCATTACCATGTTTAATTTACAATCGCAAAATTTTTCATTTTTCAGAAATTCATTATCGTTAATAGCTTTTGATCGTAAAGATTATTTTTCGAGAAGGTGTTTTATACGAATAATTCCGGAATTGATCGAATAAATGAACGATTTCAGTGATACTTTATGCGTGATGAGATTACTGGTATATGAAAGGTTAACTCATTTTTGACCGCGCACGGGATCCCCGTGTTGATATTACAGGTAGTTTCATTGTATCGCGGACGGCGCGATTAACGCTAAAACCCCTTGCCACATAACACATTCACGGCGACTTTTACGCGCAGCAACATGCTGCTTCCACCACTCGATGCTCATCGGTTATCCGGCGGGGTCGAACACTCGTCTTCTTCGAATAATTTAAGGATAGTTACTTGGCAACGATTACTTATAAATTACAGTTACCTCGCGTACGTTCGCACTCTCGCATAATTCTTCGCCCTTAACGAAATAAAAATCCCTACCGTTAATAATTCTCTCCTTCAATTTTGTAAGAGCTCGTAAAATCCCGTTGAGTCTCGGTACGAATTTCCGTGCACGAGAGATAGGCCGTCGCGTCGGTATCGAATCGCAGGCGGATTCAAGGCTGCCGGGGTTCACGGGGTTCAAACCTGTGCGGCATCGGACGGACGAAGGTACGAACCAAACGAAACGAACGGAGGACCCCCCAAGGCGAACGGGATTGCCCCCAGCAGGGCGCTAAACATCGCCAGTTTAAAACAAAACGCACCGACGTCGCTCCGCGCTTAATCGAGGCGCATTAATTATCCGGGCGCCGGCGTTCCACCCGCATTATGGCTTCGATTTGTATCGACCAGCTTAGCCCGATGCGCTAGCTCGTAGACCAAAATCACTTCGAATTTTAGTCAGAACTTCATTAGGCGCAGAGTCGAAATATTGCTTCTAATCCGAGAAGGGGAATTAATGTACATGAATTACCGATATTGGGAAGGATATTTATGGGTGGAGATTTTTATCGGCATCCCCGCACGCGCAGTCATTGTATATAATCTTAACGAGGAGGCATAATTCCAAGACGGCCAATTGTAGGAAACGTTTATTCTTATTTCATTGAGGAATGGAATTTTAATTAATAAGCTTATGAAATTACGATCGTAACTGTGACTTTATGACCCAGATGTGGCAATAGTTATAATTACAACTAATCAATCTAGTTGGGAACTTGTCATTGACGTATTACCGAATCACTATCGCAGGAGGAGGATTTAGTGTTGGTCCTGCCGCAAGCTCAACTTCACGACCGTACTAACAGAATTGCATGGAAGTCGCTTTAGGATCAGCTATATGTAATGAACAAAGTCAGTATTTGTTTTAACTGAACGGATAAGATTACGTAGAACAAGATCATCTGGAAAACAGTTATTGGGAGTCACCAGTTTTGGACTCTCATATATATGCATACCTAACCCATTGAGTACCTTTATGTACCAAAGCGAAGTGCATATACTATTCTGCACAAGTTGGACATTGAAGGAAAAAAAAAACGATAAAAACTATAATTGCATTCGCCATAGATTCTCTGCAGTTGGCTTGTTCTATTAATTGTGCACTCAGATCCATGTGCAGAGATGGCACATAGACTACAGACGTAACCCAATTAGTACTGGATGTACAGTTGATATCCAGATATGTACGGATAATGGACGTCCAGGATCATGCGTACACGGAACGATCAATGCACTTCAAGTATTTGTCCATTATGAAACCTATTCATGTTTACGTCCATTGTACTTCCGTAGCATGTCCATTGGATACCCTCTATGCGCCCATTGTACGCCTAATGAACATGCACAGAGGATCATAGAATGGATCTTGAAAGCAAAATAGGATTCATCGTGCATTGTTATAGTAGATACTCTAGATAATTATGTAACCGCACTTTTAAGGCAACAAAAAAGGAATATCATCCAGAATTGGAGGCTGATGTCTTATGTGAGTCGAATAGTTTGCGCGAATCATGACGATTAACAGAACAGACCTTGAAACGCGGGCCAATCAAGAATTGCAATTGTGGACCATTTGAAAGAAGATCTTTCAAGAAACTAAGAAACGGACAATGTGGTAGAGAGCGAGGCCGGGGAGGAATGGACGAGTTCGAATTTCTCAGGCTGCGGAAAGGGTGGCGAATTTTCATCGCGGCCGTTTCGGCTATCAAGAATTCCTCGAGTCTTTCGAAATCCGAGGTTCTGGATAAAAAGGTATCGGGCACGGTGGTCTGAGATACGCGACTCTCGTTTGTCGGCTCGAAACGAGTCCGTCGGGCCGTTGGAGAGTTCCGGGAAGCACGACACATCGCGTGCGCCCCGCGGTCCCTATTCAAGATGGAACGAACGACACGTACTCCCCTCTCCGCGGACGATCTGGACGGGGGATCAACAATTCTTTTTTCGCTTCGCTAGAAAGGACGAAAACCGTTCCTCGTATTGCACGTGTGCAAAAAGCTCTGCTCGGCCACGATCAAAACAACGACGATAAGGGCGATGCCTCTGACGATTGGCGTTTAACGAAAGACATTCGAATTTCAAGTCCTTTTAAGCGGATTGTTCAATGTTGCTGAAATAGATATCAAAATCTTGTCTGCCGATTTGTCGTGTGAATTCTACCATCTGCCTCTCAGAAAATTAGTTCAAGGTTTCGATCGTGGGAATATGGATACCCAAAATAGCACAAGTAGCTGTATTAGAAGTCCAATGTACCGTAGGTAAGACGTTCATCGGACGTCCATTGATCGTCAAATGCACAGCGAGTCTGAAGGTCAATTAGTTGTACGATACCTGGATAACCAATGTATGTCCAGTTTTTATCCATGGATGAATGGACGACAATTGGACGAATCCAATGAATCCCTGGTGAAAATCTGAATGTACGGGGTGCCCATAGTAAGCGCTGTTTTAACTGTACACGAAATGTACAGAAAATGTAATTTGGACCAGTGTACAATTCCCGTACAGTTCGATTTTTACCAGGAATGTCCAGTGCTAATTAGGATTCCTCTTGCGGTATCAGATAGGTTAAATAAACGTATTTCCAACGATGTTATGAAAGCATTCAGAAAGCTATGCAAATATACATTTAGTTACTATAACCAGAGTAACTTTTTACAGGTTTGCGTCTCGACAATGCGGTAAAAATTATCATATGGTTATGCCAGTAATAGTATATTATGCATCAAATAAGTTAAGGGAGGAACAAATGATTGTCAAGTGCAATATTCGCAAGACGAATTGGAGACGAGTAGTGAGAACATTGCCCTTCCCCCCTCGCGATATATGCGATATTTTACGTAACGAGGACAGAAAAATGATTTTGTCATCTCCGTGAAAGGATGGAAAAGACCATTATTTTGTACGTGTTACGTAAAATATATTAATTTTGTATAAACATTTTGGTCAAAGTACGACTTCCTCGATTTTCCGAGCGGTTACACCGGTATTTTTTGTTTATCGCGGTATATCTAACATAAGTGCATCGGAAACCAGCACCTCTGCTATACAAAGACACTCACAGTTTGCTCTTCCTCTTACAATCGAGTTTCGCCCCTCTTTAATTTCTTCCTGCCGCGCGAACGCCCATTTCCTGGCTGCATAGGTACGTGTCATTCCGTGAAAGGTAATGAAAGCGTCAAGTTTTAGTTTATTTCAAACATTCCGGAGTCAAGAGTTTAACGTATCTCCAATTTCCTGCAACACCGCATCGCGTCGCGACTTATCCTCGTTCAAGTATCCCACTGTTAAAGCTAATACTTATGGCAGGTTACGTTACCCAGGAGGAAATTAATCCTTTCGTGCCTCGTGTCAAGAATCGTGGACGTGATTCTACCTTCCTAGAACGATGTTTATCGCCGTGCCATTGTAACTTCAATTGCATCTCAGATTTTCTTTCCGAGGGAAAATCTTGAATTATGTCCACAACAAGGACAAGGAGGATGTAAGTTTTATTAATAAGCATTGCAGTGGTTCATTTAAGTTAGTGTCAGACCTTTTGATAAAACGTGGAGACAATTTAGAAAGAAAATTTAGTTGTTTTTTTTTTGCAAAATAATTTGAAATTATCGTTAAAAACGCAATTTCTTGCACATTTAGGTTGAGCGACCATCAAATCATGGAACATTGGCATCCGGAAAAATTCATAAAATAAAGACTGCATTTCTTCAAGTTCCTAAAAAATGTTAAACTGTATTATTACTTCAGAATTGGATTTTACTTATCTTCTTTCGCAGAATCTAGAAATGCACAAAAAATCAACGAATATCATTTAATGTATCTGCTCGGGACGGGGAGGATTGCACAGTTACTATAAAATGTATAGTAAAAATTAATATCCGCGATTTTAATGTAGCGTTGCGGCAATAGTATTCGCTGGAATTAACACCGCGTCATTAGAGGTATAAATGAGATACAGGATGGCAGAAAGTTGCGAATCCAGGTGACCGCTCGCCGCAAACAGTAATCAAAGACAATTTTATTATCGGACAAAAACTGTTGAAGCAGCGAAAAACAATAAATGAATAACAGTGTTTAGAAGTAGTAACAGTTCCGACATCGTAGACGACGGGAGGCGAACGACACGCACGGCGTGCCTGCAAAAAACGGCAAGGTGTCAATTATTTTCAGAAACGAAAGCACGTCGTCGTCTCTGTTCATTGACTTCGCTTCGCTGCTGCTGGGTGCAATAGCACGAGGTTTTTCCGTTTGAATCGGGCTGCATATTCATTTTAATACTACGTCTGGAAAAATATTCAACACATTGTACATTTGTCATATATGCAAATTACAAAACGATTTTTGTGATATTCAATATACCGGAAGTTTGGGGATATTTCTGGATTTATAGTATGACTGGAATGCTCTCGCTTGATTTAAATCGTCGACATTACGTCTCGACACCTCTCGACTACTCTAAAAAGCCCCTAACGACTCGATAATTTTACGGTTTCTGGAGAATCGAACCAGCAACTGCTGACTTCTTGTCGGTATTACACGCTTTCTTCGTCTAGGTGGTTTGTTACGTCAAGATTCTAGATACCGATAAGTTGCTACCAACTAAACGTCGGGAGATACTATCGGATATCGTCGCGTAGGCAGAATTCGTTATGAATTGCTCCAATCGGGTAATCTTTCACAAAAAGCGTGTTGATTTGAGGTATTCAAGATATAAACACTCTGACAAAAAATACTATACAGCTTAACCTAATGTATGATGTTTATCTTAATATATGGGTCTAATGAATGCCATATGTAAAAAAACATCACATCAATTGATTCTATAACAATTGACTCTTCGTCGCTTCGTATCTCTTTCTCCCGACTATAATACTTTACGAGTAAAGCTTTCGGGCGTGAAGAATTAACGCTGTGTCACGGGTTATTTATGATTCCGCGATTTCTCTGTTGACTATAGGCTTCGCAGATCAGTTGTATAGTCACTTACCCAACGACAAGTACTCAGTGTGGATAATTACTGGTATTACTACCTGAACGTGTAATGGACAAGTACCTCAAACTACTGGGCTTTTCATACTAAACATTTTAAACTATATATGGTCAAGATGTTAATATAAGATATTATGGGATATGACTGTTCATATTTTAACATATATATGTTAGTAGGAAATGAAAACTGCTTCTGGCTAGTTTTTGTTTTGGCCCCATATACACGATAATTAGTAGTAGATGTCAATTGGACGTATATTGGATTACGACTTGCAGGAATAATGGAGGTCCAGACTGATCAATGTATAATTACAGCTTTGGATGATCAATGGATGATCAATGTAAGTACAGTTTACAGTCAATGGACGTAATTAACGTCATAACGTGTTAATCAACATTTCAATAAATGTTTCATTGTAGTTCATTGATCGACATCCGTTTCTAAATGCTACCCAGAGTGTGGCCTCCAGAATGGAGAAATGTAGAAGAGGAATAGTACCTACCATCAGTGATGCTAATTTATCGGAACTATCAATGTTAGTGGGAGAAGCTTATCCATGGTTTAGAATAGGGTAATCTTCATGTTTCATTGTCCAAAATGGATGTGACATTTAGAATATTTTAGATCATTTGTAAGTACCATGATGGCTTACAGAATTATGTAGCATGACATCCCGTGGAACGTGATGTAAAATTCTATTTATTTCACGTAAGGAAAATTAAAACCATTCGGTTGGTCGGACAAGAGAAAGAGAAAAAGTGACTTCAGTTCACAGGTCAATCGTCCACGCGCCAAAACGATAGAAGAAGCTGTAAAGAAAATAAATGATTATATCGTTCGTAAAATTAGTAAAACCACCCTAATCGGCCGGCATCTCGATAAAATCGCGAGACCGGACCTCGGGTCGTCGACGTCTTGGGTACATTCGTTTCTTCGCCTGGTCACAACAGCAGATCGATGTTCGGGATCGAACGGGCGCTGGTTTGCAAGTATAATGAAACGACGTTACAGTGCGGTCAAGCGGTGGCCGTACCTGCGGCGTCGCGTCGTGCCGAGAGTCAAGAGTAAAAAGAATCGAATCGAAGAGAGGTAGGGTGCGAGGAGGAAGCCAAGAGAGGAGTGCGGAAAAAGGTAAAAAGAGTTCGAGTAAATACCCGGAATAAATTAAACTAATTGAGCAAATTAGCCAGCTGTTCACGCGAGGTATACGCCCGGCAAGGTACCGGACCACGTACTGGTCGCTCCTCGGTAGCCACGCGATGAACTCGCGTACTTAAGTAATATTTCTGCTCGCGGGCGCGTATACACGCTGAGTTCGCATCGAACGCGATTATTCCGATGAAATGTCAGTGGACTGGCGGAGGATAATGGTCGGCGGCGATTGCGTAACAGCAGCAGATTTTTCGATGCCTTTGTGCCCTTTTCCTTGGAAATTACCGTTTCCTTCTTCTTAACCCTTTTCGGCGTTACACAAATTACGGATATTTTTAGACCCTTTGTCCTGTTCCGGTTCTTTTTACACGTTATCGGTGCTTGAAATGTTCAAAGTGACCAATTGTCAACAGTGATTCAAAGGAAAAAATGAAGTTTCGCGTATTTAGCACGCACACCGCGGTTTCGTTTAAAAATAGATTTGGAACGTATATATAGAGGGGTCCAATGTCTCGAAACATTATTTCGCTTTAGTAAATTTCTAAAAATAAACACCAATTTCAAGTGTGTGCCAAATTTCATTTATTCATCTTCTAGCAGGCTTTTTTGTTCGTGTGATGGATTAATAGATACACCCTTGCAACAATTTGTCTTTGGGAAAGATTCAATGGAGTTTCCTTTAAAAAATAGAAATGTGTGGTTTTGCGAATTCTAGTCATGATTTATTATGGATAATACGTAAACAAATAAGTGTGTGCCACACTTGTTGAAACGCGCACATATTCGAATGCAAAAGTTCGAACCAGTATCATATATCCATTGATAAATCATGGACCATAATCGTCAGAAGATAGCCATACGTTTTCATAAGTGTTCATACAAAGAAGAAAAGTAAAATGTCATCACGACCACTACAAAAACTACTACTAAAAAAACAAACAAGTGGGTGGACGCGGGATTACGAAGGTTCATGAAAAGGAGTTTCCTTTGAGAAATGTTATGTCAATTATAAATGTACCAACTAACAAATATGCAAGTTACTATATAGTGGTCCTTATCGTATTATCGGTAGAAAATTAAAGTTCCTAACGATCCTAAATTGTTGTCTTTAGACTTAACAGCTGTACTAATAGTTTATATATGATCTTATCAAACATAATACATCTACATAAATTTCAACTTATTATCCAAAGGAAATTAAGGATATATTAGCCAATTGCCAGGGATTACGTCAGATGACTTGATTAAAGAATAAAAGGAGTTATCGTAGAATATGCCGACCAAGCGTCAAAGTGTTAAAAGTAGGGTTTGGGAAAGAGAACCTAGAGTCAATCGACGAGATATCGCACGACAATGGTTATCTAAAGGATTTGAGAACAGAATCGAAAAGAAACTGAATTTTGACAATTTACATTTCTTGCAGTCTAATGTTGTGTATACTTGTGAAAAGTTCCGTTTCAACTTGTAAATGATCAATGCAAATTGTTTGGGTTCTTAGTCAGCCCCCATTATGCTGCGAATTCAATTAGCGAAAACAAATCGTGCATAATTAAGGTCTTGAGAAAGGTCTGTCTTATTGCGAACTTGCTAAATGATAAAAACTGACTATAAATTCAGTAGGGAATTTAGTTTTGAAATACAGAAATGAATGAGGAAACAAGCACTTGCCAAAAAATTGAAAGAAAAAAAAATAACGTTATTGTACATATTATTATAATTCTGTTTTGTTCTTCAAAAATATTCACGATAAGTCGTTATTAAAAAAAAAAGTAGCGAAACACCGGCAAGTTTTATACGAAATAAGGTCATGCATGATTTGAAATTCTCTAGCTTTTTGTAAATAGCAAAGCAATCGCAATATGAAATGAGTAACTGGTCAATCAGTCTGAAAACGCATGACACATACACTTAAATTTCATGTGTACGCAGACATAGTATATTCGTTAAGAATCATTAGTTTAAAATCAAGCAAACCAAAGCCCGCAACAAAATTAAAAGTAAGATTCGAAGAAGACCCGCCCATTTGCGTTCCGTTCACTGGAGGTTGAAAATGCGCATCCCTTTCACCTTACAATGTTACGAGATTTACAAAAAAAAACTCCATCAATGCGAATTTCCTGTGTTTACGGAACAAACGAGTTTTTAATTGAATAAAATGACACGGATCGGACTTTTAAAGCACATACATTATATAAGTATATATATATAAACATTTTCGATTCACTGACCTGTATGCGAGCCTCCGTTAAGCCGATCTTCATGGCGAGTTCTTCCCTGCAAAGAAAGAAAAGACTCCATTATTAGCTGAACAAAGGACCAAGGACTTACAAGGCCGAACATTTGCGCGAATTAATGGATTACATCCTGTTCGGGCCGAGTTTGGTTCCCGAGCGCCGTTATATTTCGCCAGGCGGCGAACGTGTTGAACTCGACACTCTTTCGCAAGAGAGAAACGAAATTTCAACGAGCCGCGGAGAAGCTGAAAATTGCGGGCTTTCAATGCTGATTGAACATTAAAACATGATGTTAATTTTGAATAATAATCATAATTAAGCTGGGTATAATTTGCAAATAACGAGCTTCTCCGCGTGAAGTTTCAGAATTGAATCAATTAAATATAAAATTATACCATCTATACATTGAAATGAAAAAACGATTATACTTATGTTTTAGTATAGAGTCAAAAAATCAGGTATAGATAGAAAATATTAAAATATTATCCTACTGCATTTATATGATATAGAGAAGACATGAAAACAGCAGCACAAACAAGAAGGACTCGAAATTAGCACTCCGTGTCAAGTACTGTAATGGTAGTATTCCTCATGACCGCTACTATAGGTGGCTATAGTCGATCCAAAACCTACATTTGTCTAACGACAGATGTAGGTTTTTAAATTCGATTTTATTTTTTTTAATATTTATAAATAATTTGCGTAAAGAATATAATTGTCATGCCTATCCAACTTAGCACTTTTTCTAAATATTAATTTTAGATAGCATAAAAGTATGCAGTGAACAAAACTGTTCACGTTCTGGAACCATGATATTTTAACAAGTCGTGAATTTTTAAATTTAAGGACTTCTACAAAATGTAGATCTCTATTACATATCACATATCACCAGTAATCCAACAATATAGCATCAACATCAACAGCGTTGACTGCGGCGCTATAGCCCATCTCGGGGAAAGATTGCTCCATTTGTTTTCTGTGAATTCCCGCGGAAATCTTGGTGATTACCGCAGAAGCATTTGGGTCACTTTCATTAAGATCTTTCTTCTCAAGCGATCGTGCGAGATTATTGCTACCTGTTCCAAAATTGGGGGCGATGAAATATTTCCTTCTTTTTTTTTCGCGACGATCAGTCCTAACGGAAATCTTCACCCTCTTAGAGACTCGCATATAATTTTCGTGCTCTATCCATTTCGACAATATTGTCTAGTCTGGGGCGTTTTCAGGGATCTATTGGCATTTATTAATTGAAACTGTCATTTATGCGATGCTGCCGAATGGCCTTGGGACACTGCATTATATGCCATTATGAGCTACTGCAGGAGGAGACGGACTGATGTATAAAAGATGAACGGTTTCTAATCCGCGTCTCGATCCATAAGAAATTATACGGACATTGAGTGATCTTCGTGGTTTGTCTTCTTTTTAACGCCGATAATAGTGCATTATTACGTGTAAACTGAACATTTTTCAGTCAGATGTTATTTTTTCCCTTTGAACGATCTTGATGAATCGATATATACAGTCTGTCGGCCATAAATAACGTTGGATTGGCTGGATAAAATTTCAAAGAATTTCAAAGTCCTGTCATACCCTGTATATTTAGGATTTCACGCGATTTCATTATTATAATGTAAATTCCAAAAGTCTTCACGTATTTTGAAGCATAATTATTAATTCATAAAACATCACGCACCTTATATATTATTATATATGAATGCCATTCCTTGTAACGAGGAAATCATACTTGTAAAGGATGATTACAGTTTTTGTCGTGCAAGAGTTTTCAATTGCACGTCGTGATGAGTCGATCGTATTAGACCATTAACTACAAATTTTACTATACTGATAGCGGAAGATCGAGCGTAATCGAATCCATCGATATATAAGCAGCAATAGCCTTCATCGGTGAATACATTGTATGCATATATAAGATGCATACAGACTACTCCTGCTATAATTTTAGCCTTTATATAATCATTTGCCAAGATCATGCACATTTATTATTGTACGCTGTGTGACCCACATAAAATCGGTGAATGCCGTTTAACCTCTCCCTTTATTTAAACTGTTATTAAACGCTATACATTGATATTTTTTGCGAGTATAATGAAATTCCGTGAAATGGATAATATAACTCAATGTAGAAATAATTTGACCGACATTATTTGTACCTGACAAAATATATTACAGTAAATCAGTTTGAATATAAGTGTGTAAGTGTAATGTAGCGCAATGACTATTTAAGCTTTGTACGCTTGCGCAAGATAAAATGTCTAAAAGAACTGGTACAAATATGGAATAGAGGCACTAATATGGGATACCGCGTTATTTAGGCTCTCTTATGATGCAATCTAATGAGTGCGGTAATAAACGCTACTCTCTAACCTTCTCTTCTCTTCTCTATTACGAAGTACTAATTGTAAATGGGTTACAGTCGAGGTGTGGGAGAAATTCGAAATTGTTTACGACTTGCTTTATTAGTTTATATATTTTACGGATGAATTTTTTTAATCGAGTGTCTTTTACGTAAAGTATTGCAACAAAAAAAAAAAAAAATAAAAAACATTTACAATTTAGTCCAACGACTCGATTGAAGTATAATTGTTCAAAAATCCGTACTTATGATCCCGTCACTTTTGAACCCAACGTAAAACTTACAGATTCGCAGACGAGAGGGGGAGGAGAACGCAAATAACTTCATGGGCCGTAGTTGATCCCTCTTAGGCTTGCCTTCTCGACCAGATTTAGAGGATGAATCATGGTGACCGATATCAGACGCTTGGACCGTTGAATTTCGATTAAGAAAACGCGTCCATCGAATCGTGTCGGAGAGGAAGAGGATTTCCGGCCCGCCTTAAGACACTGCAAATGAAACACTTCGACTTAGCCTCTTCCTATACTTATCCCCGGATCTTGATCCTGAAAGCCTATATCTTTTCATGGCGTCGTCTAGTCAGTCTTTGGAAGGACCGTATTTTCAGTATGAGACATCTAGACAAGCGTGTCAAGCCAAGTGCAAGCCAAGAAAAAGGAACTGGCGCCAACCACATATATATATATATATATATATATTCTTAGTATTGGACATGGCTCCCACTTTCAGATTTTCGTTTTTGTCGGTTAAACTGTTTTAATTCACGTATTTAAAAACATTTATATTTTATAAAGCAATTTTAAAAATGTCAACGTTAAAGTTTAATTTTAAAATAAGATATGTATGTTGATAATAGGAGAAAATACTTTTTATAACTTGTGAAAAGATGTTCTTTTTATTCGACAAATATCGCATTTTTTAAAATCTATTTAACGGATTATTAATTTTAAGAAAAAAAATATTTACTTTGTCAAAAAAACGTTTCTTGACTCACTGCAAACAGTCTCGAGATGAGTAAACATTTGGTTAGTTAGATTAATATTTAACATCATCAAACACGCTTGATGTGCATCATCAAACTTCCTTAAATGGCATACTTATATATCGTACGCGTACTTATGTATACATATATGTAATTTTCCTTCTCACGTCTATCATCTTTCAGGATTTAATAAGATCACGAAATTTCCCGGTTAGACTATACTATCCCCAATTACCGGTCGCCGCTTATGCCACTCTCACCGTCGTCACCGCGATGTACTTTTGCAACTATACAATCCGAATGCATCTCTGGGAGTTAGAGATGGAAATTCCTCGTCCCATTTAGTAAACACGCTTCATATTTTTCAAAAAATATTGTACTAAAACAGAACTAATTTCAAAACTATCAAGAAATAATTTACACTTGCAACAATCCGTAAATAGTCATATTCTACGACCAAGAGCCGTCATAAATATTTTTAATTTATCATGCCTTATTTTAGTTGCCGTTCCTTACATCACACCGACATTGGTCCTTATCACTGATAATGTCAAGCTGGATGAGACATAGTGGAGGAAGAAATTCATTATTATTATTTTAAACAAATTCAAATTTTTATCATTATTTGCACACTTTTCATGTGTATAGTAATCATCCTTTCTATGTACAGTGCAATCTCTCATTAAACCTGTACAACTACACCCTCCGCCATTGTTAAAAAGACATTTATCGAAATTTCTACATACAACGAAATATTAACCTGATACTTTACTCGTAATAATTAATAGAATAGAATTAATAATAACCCTAGCAGAAATTTTAGCGTTACATCTAGGAATCTGATCAGAATCCTGGCAGCTTGCCAGGATTCTGATCAGAATAGATTAAGCCCTGTCTTATCCTATTTTGAATTTCGTTACTAAACTCCATGTCATATTCTATGAACTGATCACATGATATTAACGTCAAGAAGAAGATTTCTTCAATATCGACAATCCTCTATTTAAATCAAACTTAATTATAGACACAATTTGTTCAAACTAGATCTAAATTGATTTAGTTGAGTTCACTTATGATCTAATTAAGTGTCCGGGATCAACATCACTTTGACATTAGATATGATTACTGATTAGATATGATTACATTAGATATGATTATTGATTCAAACGGATGTAAAGTGTCAGGGCAAATATACACCACCAAACCATAATTTCTATTAATGTTTACTACTTGACATCCATCATTTTGACGTCACATCTGCAAAACTGATCTTACCATCTTATTTTTCAAATCAAATTGAAAGTTTTTCCGAGATCAGTTCCAAGATATTCCCATTAATCGTACCTTTCCAACAATGCCGGAAAAAATATATTCGTGACGAGATAATATTATCAGCTTCGTGCGCATGTGGATTTTTTCTGACATCGCGTGAATATTACAATACGACATGTCTAAAGCAATATCACCCGCAAGATTCTTCATCTTATATATAAAGTGAACGCATTTACAGCACTCTTTTCTTATGCAAGCTGACCTTTCATGTGAAATATTGTGTAAACAGTCATTTATAATGCAGAATACGCGAGGCAAAGCGTTTCTCATCAGTATCTCGAATTATGCCCCCGCTGAGAAGTTCGCTTTTCTTATTGACCGCTGAGTAATTCGGTACGTATACCTACATCTACTTTCTGCGGTGTTGCACAATAGACTTATATATTTCGCAAAAAAAAAACGAGATTGAGTAAGTTTACAACTTTCTACGAATTACTCGCTCGATTAACTGTAACGTCGCTATGAGCCTGACAGGGTTCGGTCAATTTTTTCTTTGCTCACGATAAAGGCTTTCAGCATAAAATTATGAAAGAAAATATTCTGCACTGGGAAATTTAACTTGTTGAGTCTCACGACAAAATTTTTTGTTTCGAGCACAATATTATCCTTGAATATGCTTTCATCAAAGTAATAATGGGGGTTATAAGTCAAAATGTACATATCCAAATTGGCACCAAATATTAATTTGGTGCACAAAAATGCTAAAATTCACTTGATACGAATGAAACTGTTTGTGCCATGGGATATTATCAGAAATATATTTACAAATAATAATCATATTTATAAGACCTTACCGAATTTTTAGTGTTGGTAGAAGAACGACTCAATGTTATTTTCTAAATTTTCATTAAATCAAAGAACATTTTTCAATCTCATTTGGAGATTATAATGATGCCGTGATTAAGATCACACGTTTCGACTATAAAAATGTAAACCAGCATAGTAATGTTTAAAAAAGCAGTATTTATCAATTTATTCGGGTTTTTATTAATAACGCAATCGTTATTTAGAATAACCAATTTTTAATACTGCTTAAATTTTGCGTAAGGCATAAATTAAATTAATCTTTCATTTTTTTAAAATGCGTTACACTTTTTCAAACCTCTGTATCTTTTTATCTTTGGTATTTCTGATAATTGTCGCAATCTTTTACTCTCTAAATTTCATGGAGTGAAATTTCACTCTTAAAGGGTTAAAATTGAGGTACTCTTTAAGAGTGATAATTCACACTTTTTGGAGTGAAATTTCACTCTAAGAAATTTAGAGAGTAGACATATACATATATCATTCATATTGTATATTAATTTGACTAACTTTTGCAATATACTCAGAAAATAAATAAGTTGTACGGCGTTATAATAGTAGAACGTATTATGTCAATTTTCTTTATATATATCTCAGATATATTACTTCGACATTATAGAAAGACAATGCCAACAAACATTTAAAATAATTCACTATAGATATCACTAGATAACACCAAAAGTTTTGTGGATTTGACCATATATCTTTGTCTGATGAATAAAGTGGCACAAGCGATAAATTCTATAATATGCGTGAAATATTATGTATATAGTTATTTTATATGCATTATACATGACTCGTATTGTATATTCTATATAATATAATGTACACATGCGTATATAACATTTTACGTACAGGCTTTAAAAAAAAATTAATACGATGTGTATACACGAAATTAATGCGCACTTGTACATTTAATTCTGTGGAAATGTTACTGAAATTAAAACTTTAATGATATATTTCATTGTAAACTGTTAAAATATACACACAATATAAGAACTGTAAAGATAATTGAAATTGATGTATCCGTATTCAATTTTTACCAGCGATATTAAATATGGTTCCCGTGGTTATGATTGTATTTCTTGTACTTTAAAGTTTCCAAGCACTGTTATATACTGTTTTAGTTTAATAGGCGAACACTAGAATGACACAGACGATGAATCATACGTCGGTGCGAATCTGTCATATTTACACGACAGTAATTCACCGTTATAATCGCACCAAGCTATAGATAATGCTCTGCTGAAATCACGCAGGTAATTTGAGTGATTTTAAAGAGCGACGCTGTAATTAATCTGTATTTTCTCGTCGCAAAGTCTAGATATACAATGTGTATAAAACCACAGTTTCTCTGGATAATGGTCATAATGAACCAGGCATAAAATTCTGACAACGACCATTTATTAACTATTACGAAATAGGCATTTTGTCTATAGTTCGCAAGATATTCAATATTTTATTTGATTTGCAGAAAAATTGACACAAGCAGGCACCATTCTAATAACATCGAAATAGTATCGAGCAACATATATAAGGGTTAGGCATCAGTATTTTTAGGATTGAACCTACTAACGTGGGGAATGGCAGGATATGCAAAATACCAATTTGCAAAAGATTTTTCAGTCATTGTTAACAATTACGAAAACTACCAATTACTTGTCAGAGCGGAGCGAGCGAGTTATGTGCTCGTACGTACGTATACACGCCGAGAGGTAAGTATACCGCGTACTTTTTTCCCGCGGTTCCATAACGATTCAGTAATGCGACGATGAAGGTTTCGAAATTTGTTTGAACTTTGTACGCGCGCCATAAATCGACTTCGCGTTTCGATTTGTCAAAGGTTAACCGTGGCGATCGACCGTTTCACTCGGTTTCCTTAGCTCTCTCGCTCTCGGCGCAGCCGTCCGTTTCTGCATTTCCCCGTCGTGAGAACAGGAACCCCGCGGGAATTTCGCCATCATAATTGCCTTATTTCGAGTATACTCGACGATAGGTCATTTGCTCTCGGTTTTATAGGCCGCCGTCGCGTTTAGAACGAAAATCAGTTCGACCATTTTACTGTCACGCAAATTTTTCATATTTGGATCGAACGAATGGCATTCGGTCCTTTGGTTGTGTATGTTACGTGCACACATATAATATATGTCGATCTCCTTCATTTCCGTATCACAGTATTGCAGAGAACCCGAAATCAGTTGAGTTACTTGAAGGAGGTTTTGTAGCGTGAAAGTGCGAGAAAAAAACCTCTCCTATATATTCCAATCTAAACCCAACCATGTCTGGTTTTCGTTTTCTATTGGAAAAGAAAAAAGAAAAAAAAAACTTATAAACGCAATTCAGGATTAATGTATAAAACTTGTTTTTCATTTGTTTTTAAAGGCAAACTTTTATTCCGTTTGTATAGACTTGGTTCGCTCTGCACCGGTCACACACCAGACAAGCAGAAAGGGCGTGCGCGAGGTATCGTGCGAGCCGCGTTGTACGGCTATTCGAGTAATTACCGAACAATTACATTATCTCATTAACCCCGGAGGTCGGAAATGGCCAGTCACCGAGCCCCGACCGTGATTGTCCGCGTAACTCAATCTTAATTATTATACCGTGGTTTGCACTGTCTCTTACATCGCTGATGTACAGGTTCTCGTCGTTTTACTAATAGGCCGACGCATGAACAATTGCCGCTAAATATGTCAAAGTGATTTTCTCACTAGATTTGCAAGGATTGTCGTTAGAGGATGCGAATTGCACACGCGGACTTGTCTTGCGAGTAAAAATTCACGTCCATTCTCTGTATCTCCAAGTTTTTAAATAAACATTGAAATCAACACAAATCGACAACATTTGATGGGATCGACAAAACCAGATGACTATTAATCATTCATCCAACCTGAATGAAGCCCTACGACGAAACAAAATCCAGATTATTCTTAAGGTGCTCCCAACAGCAGTGACCCATAATTTGTCCAACTGATACGAAAAATTGATACGAACAAAAAACCATTCCTCGAGATTTTTGTATAATACATACATTTTATGTAGTGTTGTAACTCCTTGTGACGACTATGGTTAATTATTTTTAATCAAATGGCGTCTTTGCGACCAGCTGTACAGTCTCTACCACCCTAGCAATCCGACCAACTATAGACCGACTTTAAACCGACTGTAAACCGTATGGTTGGTTTTTGACTCTGTTCCAACTATCAAATTCGTACTTTCGACTATTATTACAGCCAGTCTATAGTTGATCCGGATTGCTAGGGCAAATGAAGATTTTACCATTTTTTCATCATGTTTATACATCAATTGTCATTCTGAATATAACATAAAGAAAAAACATCAATAAGTAAACAAGATGGTTTCAAGCAAGGAACTTGAAAAAGTTGGATCTGAACCTTTCAAATTCAATGACATCCAATTTCCGCTTGAAAATTACAAAAATAATACCAGTTTGAAATGGAAGATTATAAAATGTAATTATTTAAGAGTGATTTCAGATAAAGTTGTAACTTATTAATGTTCTGTCGACAAGTTTCAGTCTGGACTTAACGGTCTATATGCATTAATATTTTTATTCAGCGATTTTCCAAGCATGAGGAAGCGGCCGAAGTGCACGTCGAGGGAAAGCTAGTAGCCGAGACGCTTAAAGTGTGCGTAATGCGCGCTTAATGTGCGTACGGCGTGAAGAACCAATTACGGATTGGCCACGCTGCCGCCAATCGTGTGAGGAATGGACCGGGCTCCTCGTCGCTTCTGCTTATACCTTCGACTTGAACGATCGACGAGAAAGAAGAAAGACGTGGAAATCATCAATTCTCTTCTTTCAACGCAGACTGAGATCAGACCAGATTAATTTTTAGTATTGCCAACCAATTATGCACTAATAAAATGTCACATTATCGTCATCGCCATTGATGTAACCTTCGTCACTTGAAAGCTCTCATCAAGACACTAAGGTGAAGTTTCAGGAAGATTCAGTATTCCAGTCTGTAGTGTCACTCGCCCAGAATACCCACATTTTCGAAACCATCCAATAGCGTCATGGGCAATTTCTTCGATAATGTCACCTTGAGACTTGTACCAATAAAGGCACTTATTTCTGTAAGACTTTAGCGTAACAAAACGCTTGGCTTCAGCGTCGTCGAAAAAAATATGAAAATTTGGCCAGTGGATCCAGGATGCACTCTTTGGCGGAATCCGCGTCTTTCTGTGTCAGGGAAAAAAGTCGCGGCTCGACTGCGGCATTTTTCGCCAGGGCATTTCGCGGAACTTCTTCGAGAACAGTCGACACTTCCGCCGCGCGGCGCTTTTACGACACCGGTGACGCGCTTGATTCGATTCTTAGTAAATCATCCGAAAGTTTACGGCCCCGTATCGGCGTGGGTCTACGTGGACGGGTTTAATAAAGATAATTGTTTCCAACGATTCCAGGTACGGGTCCGACTTCGTCGGAGCCCCGTTTCCCGATCATCATTTTTTTCATCGCTCCCCCACCTTCCTCTTCATCGCGGCCAATTTTTTCCCGCTGGCTCAGTTTCTTCCTTCTTGTATTCCGCTTCTGCTACATGTTCCTTCTCACTTCATTCTTCTTTGCTTTCTTTTTCGAATCGCTTCTTAACTTTGTTCTGTTCCTTCGCATTCGAGATTCATTACTTCCCTATTTGCATAACTTGATAAATAATGCTTGTTTTTTTTTTCTCTGAATTTCTGAATTCCTTTTAGGTTAATATATGATTTTTCATCGAGTCATTAATGCACAATTTGTCTCGAAAAATAATTAATTGGATTCAACGTCATTTCCTCGCACTCGAAGCGACCGTCTTGTTCGCAAATTTCAGCATTTAATAACAACAATATGTATTAGCAGATATTACGCCACAATATTTATTGACGACAATATCTACGAAATTCAATTTATAGAAGTGGTACGTAGTATCGACCACGGAAGCCGAGATTAAATTAGAAACGCAATAGATTACCGTTTACCAGTTTTGCAAGAGTTCCGGGGCTGCTCTATTCGATAGTTGGACATTACAGCACGATCTCACTTAATTGAAGTATTTACGATCATAAAAAGTTTGATTCAACAATAATTATAGTACCATTTGCCACATACTATAAACGAATATTACGTCACTACTGAAAAAAAATTAATGGAAAATTACTTGAAATTACCGAAGCGCGGGATGAAATTGTTAAAAATTAACATCAAGCTAATTATAAAAATGTGAAACATGATTAAGGAAAAAGTTCTCCTCTTATATCTTTATTCTATATCACTTTTTATTTTTCGTCATCTGTCCCCTATCCCTGAGACACCGGCATATTTGCCGTCAATATATAAGGCATATCTAGTTTGCCGTAAGACTCTAACAAACATATCGATATCTAGTGAATATTATAGGAATATTATTGGAGAAAATGCAGTACAGCATTTATATATGCATGTATTCCGAAGACGAGAATGAAGACGCGAGGGTACATAAAAGTGACAAAAACCAGGACGACAATAACGTATGGCCCACGAGAGAGAGTGCTAAGAAATAAGAAATAGGTTATGTCAACACTGCGCATGAAGTCCGGAAATAAATAGCAATACTATATCTTGTCCGGAAGGACGTCTGCGAAGAAAATTTTTCACCCGTTAGATTGTACATGATAATGAAAGCCATTACTTATGTAATTATGCAGACCTCCCCGTAACAAAAAAATGAACGAAACTATTCACAGACGTCGAAACTATTATCTGCCTACGTAGATCATTCGATTCACAATTCCAACTGAATGGTGTTTCGGCAAAAACGAAGCAAATAAATTAGCCTCAATAATCGAAGGTTTCCAGGAACCTGCGTGAAAGCTCCTGTCGCGAAATCGATCGGAAACCGATCAAATCGTCGCCCAGGCCGCGCACTTGCGATCTCAATCGTGGGTATCGTCGCGGCGAACACGAAGGAGTAGTGGGAAGAAATGGAAAAAAAAACAATAAAAAAACGATAGAATTAAACGAGGATTCGCCATCGAATTACACACCGTCTAGCAGGAATCGAGATTATCCCAGGAGATTTCTCGGATTTCAGCGACATGCTCGGAGAAGATTGAAATCAATGGGGAGCCGATGAACGCGCGGCAAGAAAACGATATCAAGGTTCCGAAGTCTCGCGAGGAAGAAGTTAGTTAAGTCGTGAACGACTCCCCCTTTACTTGGCGCACGACCATTAAAAACCAATAGCAATATGTACGAAATGGTCGTAAAGACGCCTTGGGATTGGTCGACGCGCCACTGAAGCCCGAACCGCGTCTCTTATCTAAATTAGATCTTAAGAGTCCGTAAAGTAAATGGCTACGGTCTACCTACACAACCGAGTGCTTTGCATACCAATAGACAGGGAAATACACCGAGTGGAAGAGAAAGGCCTAAAGAGATGGAACCAAAGTTTCAGTAGAAATGAGAATATTACCGAAAAGAGACATTGCAAGAGAGAGAGAGAGAGAGAGAAAGTGGAAGAAGATGAAAAAGAAAGTCCACACGATAAATGTTCAAGCAGTAAAAGAAAGCTCGTTTCCAGTCATGAACAAGGAACAATGACGATGTACTATATTTTTAGAAACTGAAAAATCCAGTTGCATATGCTGGCACTTTGTCATCCGTCAAAACTAGTATGAGAACGAGGTGAAAAATAACACGGTGCCCTCTAATGCAGTTGTCTCAAAAGTGTGGTGTTATTATGAGGTCTTATTGCTATTGCATTGACATCATACATATACGTTCTACATATTACATAATAAACGGAATGTGCTGAACCTGAGAACAAATAAGACTCCAATAAATCCAGTGAGTCTTATCTTAAATATGGGCAGCTAATCCTTATCGCCAAGCTGATATTAGGACATAATTCCTATACGTATTATGGACGCTATCTCAACTCACCGTTCGGAACTTAGCAGTTTGTCCTTCCTTTAGAACGTGAAAAAAGAACTATCGACCAATTTTGAAAATGTTACGTGGAAATAATATCGGATATCCCACTTACGAAGTCCTTTAATGGATGTCCTAATAAACGTCACCACGTGGCTCACATTTGTTACTGACTGAGACTGATGGATGTGGAAACGCAAGAAACGAGCGAGACGTTGATGGACAGATGGCAAGGTGAAAAGAAGCGAGAAGTGATGAAAAAAGTAAGGGATATCGATGAAGATGGAAAAAGCGAGATGGATCGCAGCCGAGTGAATTATCGAGATCGATCGATCGATAGGATTGTCCTCATCTCGGCCTGGCGATATTATCATTGCGCAATTGCTGCAATTATTTATACATCCGGCCGTCAATAACCTTGAAGAAACGCGAATGCTGACGATTTTGCAAGCGTTACAAAGCGATACATTCTTTCATTACTCTTGAACACAATATATTAAATGTTATTTCTTCCTAAGGTACGCTCATTTCATTTTTTTTTCGTTCTCTCTTCTCGTTTAAATCCGCTAATGAATGTTTCATGTACAAATTATAAGACACTTCCATTAATCTAGAAGATTGTACGAACGTTAATTTACAGAGACGGCAAGCGAGTTGATTATACAGGAGAGTTTTAAATATTCATATGCAATATATATACACGTGTTAGTTCTACTCCCGCGGTTCTACATCTATGACGAATTAAAACGTAGATATTGAAATTTCCTTGAAGCAAATTGTGATTTACAGGAGATTGAAGAAACTATATAAATTAAGTCCACGTAAAACATGCCAAATGACTTTTCCGTATATATTAGGTGAGGAATTTCAAAAAAAAAAAAAAAATGCAGTAACGAAAATTACAAGAATCGCAAGGAAAGGTATTTATAAATGTAAAACTTGATAACGTTCTCGTAACCAATGAATGCTTATAGCAATCACTAAAATAACCTTCCTTTAGTACACTCATTAATCAAACATTAATTACGTGTAAGATTCTTAATCTGGAATATTCAATATCGAATCGATTTAAAAGAAATTGCCTTTGATTTCAATAAATGCTACGAAACAAGATGAAACAAACTTTGAATTAACTTAAATTAAGGTGGAAGGCCCCTATAAGGCCTTCATTCGGACATCTTAGAATTTTAATGCAAATTAATAAAATGCGTTTCTTAATGAAGGAAAAGTAGATTTTTACTGACTTCATCAGGTCAAACAAGCGTTTGGTAATTTAACACTTTAAAAAGAAATTTCTTTGCTGAATTTAAGTATATGCGACTGAAATCTTGAATTAAGCAAGAAAATTGTAATCACTTTAAACCTTTATTTTTACAGTGAAATATTTAATTGGTGTGTTTCATATAATTTCCTTGAAATTAAGAATCTCAACTCAGATTTTCAAAATACAAAATGACAGATCTAATGTAAAGAACGAATTTTTCACTAGTCCGTTTCATTTGAAATACACTTTTGCTTTGTCAAAAGAAATAGATTTGATACATTTACATTACAATTCCAAGAAACATTAAAATTAAGTTCAACATTGTTTATCCAAAATTTATGGTCCCAAGTTCAGATAATTCGTAGCCGTTTCAAGTCCCAGCAAAGTATACTTTAGTGTGCATTAAATAATAACCATCATATCTTTTTCGTATCATACATTAAGAACGCCATTCTTCACTCACTTCAGGTATGTGCTGTTCATTTGAATATTTAACTGATTGTGTTGATTTAATAATCAGGAATCTACAGTAATTCCAAGTGGAATCTAAAATTTAATAAAAAGTAACGGAAGCAAAGTGTTAAGCATCAGGTGCTTTAAAATATATTTTATGGCGTTCATAAAAATTTGTTGCAGATACACAAATTATAATGGTCTTACATTCCTTACATGAAATATCTGTTAAGTGTTAATTTCAGTAACATTTCAATTAATTTCAGTGTAATAGTGTGCGTTAAAAGTGTATAAATCAATCTCGATCTTGTGCAAAAAATACCGTGTATAATTTATACATTAATTTAGCTTTGGTCTGCATGTATTGACATTTTATTTATAAGTCCATTATGTATCATGTACGTATTATCTACATTAAATTCCATGTGCGTATACAATATTTTAAATAAAATTTATATGCATTTTCTATACGGATAATAAATTTTGGCTGAAACCTCATAATAACTTTTTTTTAGTTTAATGTACATCGTGAACTGAAAATGTATGAGTGATATTTTTAAGAGGTTAGTTTTTTCAAATTTATTTGATCGATGGGTTAGTTTTTACTCAATCTATTTCTTGAAACTTCTCGAGTAATACGAAAGTATATATAAGCCTGTTTTTTAATCTTTTATACTATTTAATTATTTATATCTCAGTTTTCTATATCTTATATTAAAAAGTATCTACTTGTCCCTTCGAAATAGTTGGGTCCTAATAACTGGCTAAGTTCTTTTATGTCAAGTATTCATTGTTCAAGTGTTCATTAAATGTCAAGTAAATACAATTGCTTGATAGTACTATATATGTTACTATATGAACACTTCATCAGGTCACGCCATTCCGACAAGAGCAAAAATAGCTGTAGTAAATAATCCCTGCCGAAATGACAAATAAAATTAGTTAAATCAACGGAATGATCAATGTGCAGATCAATTCATTACTTTGGCTAACGGCAATTTATTCTGTCAGTGATACAAATGTGTTTCATCGTTCTTTGGTGAATTCCCTTCTGTTTTGCCACTCTCCTATTAGCACCGTGACTATTTCTTTGCGGGCATTCAGAATGAACTCCGGAATACAAATGAGAACAACACGAATAACTAATTTTTCGTGGAACTCGTATAATTAAAGATTTATTTGTGAAACTTCGAGCCGCATACCAGCTTCGAAAACCGCGGCTTGTTGCGTTTCGAAATGATAGAAATGAACATTTTTTTGTTCAAGCGACGATTTTAACAAGCTCCACCGAGTAATTGTTCGACATGCTTATTGTTGCTTTGCTCGCGATAAATTCTCCAACACTTTAACAGACTCCTGATTTTTTCTGAATATTTCGATACGGCTGATCACGCGC
Organism: Trichopria nigra; assembly: GCA_030522945.1. NCBI lineage: Eukaryota > Metazoa > Arthropoda > Insecta > Hymenoptera > Diapriidae > Trichopria > Trichopria nigra. The sequence goes on along the minus strand of JAPYZR010000307.1, from coordinate 7,257 downwards.
GTGCCCGACTCATACACACACGCGCCTAATGAGTATGCATCGACGTCGTTGAGGTCCGCTGCTCAGCTAGGCAATAAACCTAAGCGACCATAAAATCCAATTAGCACAAAATTAATACCGTGCGTACGTATACACGAGCTCGGCGCGAAAAGAGAACCCGGTTCGTCACGAGAAAAAAAAACAACATGTCGTAATCGATCCATTAAGCGTTGTACGCGGTACGAATAAAATAGCTAATAATTTATTCCACCGAAAAGCCGTCGACGAAAATATATTATTGAACTCGACAAACCCACACGAGGCAATTGGTCATGGGCGTTTAATAGTTTCCTGAATGAAACTCTCGTTAACATCCTGTGGATGTTGGAACTTTAAAAAACACATATAACATGATATGAGAAACGTCAAAACCTATGCATATAATACGCAAAATGTAAATTGTCCAAACAGAAATATTGCTATTCACGTAACATTATGTTTATCATGGATTGGTGAGACTTTTTATCTTCCCCAGCGATCCACTATCCTGCTCGTAATATGCAATCTTCTACCACTTTTACAATAGAATTCCCACGTATATATTTCGAGTCAATAATAATTGTACATCCACTACTTTTCTGTCATCACCAAATTATCCATGGCAATATTTACTAATTGCCAGCAACTAATGACAGTGATAATGAAACTGTAGCATATTCTTCCGAGGAAAAGAAAAAGGTGAAATTATGAAGACACTCGTTTTGACGACCGGACGGACGACGGTCGGATAGCTGGCCGTTTGATTTCTTCCCCCGTACGAATCGGCGAAATTGTCTTTAGGCAGTTTGCGGTTATAATTCGAAGGCGGATCTTGCTTCATTAGTTCTCGGGGAATGAACAGGAAGTCGATTCAGAGTAACGAAGATTCTTTCAAGTCCATAGTATCCTCTGTACACTCCTCTTCGTTAATTACGCGAACCCACACTGCGGCGGCAAGACCGGACCTATTATGAGCGATTACACCGCTATTAGTTACCTACCGGGTGTTCTACTCCGATTGGGACTTCAACCCAGAAGGTAAAATAGACAAAAAAGAAAGAAACGGGAGAAAGGGGGCCACTGGCAAACCCAAGAATACGAAGAAAGATCAAAACGGAAATGATATTATCATACATAATTCTTATAAATAACATTATAAAAAAAAGTTGGAAAAAAGATGATAACTTAGTTGCGATACACCGAAAAAACGTGCTATTTCCATCAGGTCATGCCAGACTTAAATTTTCTATTTTTGTTCATCCTTTTCATCTCACTCATGATCAATAAAATTTGTTTAATCAAGTTAGACTGCTGTCTATTTCATTGCTACTTGTATAAGTTTTGAACTCAAAATATGGCATCATGCTAGACAAAAACAAACCTAATCAAATAATAAGCCACTCAATCAACAATTACGATGTAATATTTACCAAATGATTGTCCGGAATAATTAAAATACAGAATGCATTAAATCTATTTACTTAATAAAGGAAATGTATTAAATATAAATTTACTTAATAAACGAAAAAGTATTGAAATGAATTCATAAGAGTAAAAAAAAAAACAAATCCATTTACAACTGCAAAATGAAAGTTACGACATGGTTTACAACGAATCGAATTCATACGAATGATTTAATATACTCCTGTGCATTTCAATCTACATATAATACTTGCAAATTAAATTCTATGCTTTTCAATAAATTTGAATCCAAAATGTATAACTAATTAATATATGTGCATTTCAATTGAAATTCATCCAAAAATAATCGTTACGTACAATTAAAATGACTTAATTTCGAAATATAATTTCTGGATTCACAACTACATTGGAAAGCATAGAATGAGATTTGTAAATATTATTCATTGATTTGTTTTCAAGTGAAAACGGCGAAATACGCTATAGGACGGACGAACCGGCTTGTAACGAAGAAAACGGTTACAATGCATTGAAATTTATTGAAGATATGAATTCGCTTCGTTATTACTGAGTTGGTTTCTTGACTCCGGTGAATCCATTTCAATAAATTATCTTTTTCTGATTAATATAATATAACAATAATGCTGCTACGAAAAGTTGCAAGCTGAGAAAACATAGAAACATTGAAAAAAGTGAATAGGATAAGCGAACAATTTACACAAATTACGTGTAGAGTTATACCCCACTGGACGTGAATAAAAGCTTGTAATTAGAGTCTTATTTAATAGCGTGGCACTCGCCATACTCTCTTGGGGAAAATAAAATTTGCATACTGACTTCGTTGGTACAGAATTGATGTCGTCTGGCAAAATCGAAGATTAGTGACGTTACGTAGCAACCGCATGCAGCAATAATACGTATAGTTATTTCGATTTTTATATATAAATATATGAATTTTCATATCAGATACATTTTTTCATTTAATATTCAATTTTTATAATATACAACGAGACATCCAAACCAGTACTTAGAATATAAATACTGTCATTTAAATTTTTAAAAATCCGATACAATAATCTAAAAAATATCTAATATTCTTCTGGCATTTTATTCATATATAATATTTTTTAGATATTTTGAAGAAGTTATTATTAATTAGAGATTTTTTTTGTTCTATTAAACAGAGATGAAGTTGTTTGTGAGAACATTTTTCATTGTAAGCTTACGGGATAATTGCGCAATTATCAGATTTTAATTGAAAAATAATTTAGGTGGTGCAAAAAAAGAAGTCGAATAATGTATGGCAAGAGATGAGAGCGAAGCAAAGTTCTAAAAATGTAATGACATCCAACTGACAAACAAATAACAACCCATAATGTAAATGAAGTTGAACCAAATAATGTTTATTATTTGAAATTATATATTTTAACATATTTACTCATCGTGACCCTTCCTCATGAATGACATACGAGTACATATATGTATATTAAAAAATAAAGGAAAAATAAAATAAACATTAGTTAAAAAATTAAAACTCCTTTGGGAATTACTCTCGAATTGCGATTCTGTAGAGTATCATTTACAATGTTTGTTTATATGGATTATGTTGCAAAAAAGGATAAATTACATGAAAAAAACACCTTTTTTATATTATGTATTGAATTAATTCATTTAAAAAAGAAAAGAAATAATAAATTATCATTTAATTAATTAAAAACTAAATGAGCCATCAAACAATGTTTGTGATAATTTAGAAATATTTCCTCTAATGTTTACGATAACGCTAAAAGTAATAATGAAAACGTGTTTATTATTAATATTAATCATTTATTAATATTATTCTAGGAATAAGTATGAAAAACGCAATAATTTATACATGTTTCAGTCGAGTGTCTGAACACGTTTCTCTCAAAACCACGCTTATATACAAAGTGCGTGACAAAAACATCTCGTTCTACCGGTTTTACTGATTTACTTGTAATTTCATACACATAAAGTATCCGAAAGAGACAATCTTTGTTATAGAAGACTTTGAAGTATTTATGAGTTTCGTTACCGTGTAGCTATATAGGAATAAGAACTTCTTACCTAAATTAAAAATGAATTCAAATACAATTAAAAATGCTAAAAGTCGCCATTGTATAAAAAGTTGATATTTTTAAAACTGCTACAATAATTAATTTTATTACTCTAACACGACAATGCTTCGAATGTTTTCATTGTAATTTCTTTTTTTAGTCCTTAAGTGATGCTTTAAATATATGACATTCCATGAGGCATAAATCAAATCAGTAGCTATATATATATATGTACGTTTTTCAGAAACGGTATAAATCGATATCTTAGCTTTCTAGAAAATACTGACCGCATCATATACCTAAGACATAAACAATAAGTTAGCTTAAAAACTGAATCAATGTCTACGACATTTATCGGGATGAGCAAAATAAGTAATCCAGATAAATTTGCTTAAATTGCAAGGATTTAATATTCATCTTGTAAACACGATTTGGACTTAATCTAAACTCATTTCAAACCTACGGAAAAATTATGAAGAACGATAATTTAAATTGCAACCCAACGTATAAATACGAAACTTGACATTTACTACAATTGGAGAAATTAGTTTCAAATAATTTCATGTAACCTTAATTAACTTAGCCTGCGATGAATTTTAAAATTAATTTGACGTACCTTGTGAAGACATCAGGATAGTGAGTCCTGGAGAAGGCTTTTTCAAGTTCTTCGAGTTGGAAACTTGTGAATGTGGTTCGGTACCTTCGCTGCTTCCTTTTGGGTGTAAAATCGTCTACTTCAGCTTCGCTTTCGGGGCTGGTGGGTGCTGCCCGAGGGTGCATACCCTCTTCTTCAGGGCGTACTTCGTCCGTGGAAATGCCCATCTGGACCGACGGGTGGGTTGTAACCGTTGGTTGGTGAGCTTGGCTTGGCTTACTTGGTTGACTAGCCTGACTCACGTTAGAGCTACTGGTGCTGCTCGCAGGGCTCGTCTGCGAGACGGCCTCGCTGCTACCGAGCACTAGGTTATCTGTAAGTAAAATGAAAAAAATCTGAAATATTGTACCAATGACATGAACTTTTCATCATGAAAATGTTCAAATAACACAAGTACGTCCAATTAAACGCCCAGCAGCCTCTGGCGAGGACGTACAACGGACTTTCAATGGTCGTGCATTGGTCACCCATTGTACGTGCGAGTCTGAATGCCTATTATTTGTATATATATATGGACATTCAATGATTCAATTTTCGTCCGTCGTTGAATGGACGAAAATTGGACGAATCATGGATGTTCAATAGTAGGACCCTGTGTTAAATTGAAATATACTTTGGTAACATATGAGCATTGTTGTAGAAAATGTACATTAGATGAAAAATTAAAAACTTTAAGTACTAGATAATATAAAAATAATGTGTCTTAATAAGTAAATTAAAAACGTATAATAAGTTTAACAAAGAAAACTTTAAATTTACTCAATTACCGCAAAACGATTCCGATAAAACTGTGAACTAAAAGCACTAATTAGTTTCTACGAAAGAGCAGGAAGGGATTTGCGGTCTTACTTCCGACTGCAATTTACTGTGCACTCTATAGGTATCAAAAGCTCAGTTTATAGTTACAACTTTCTGGATTTTATTAACTTTTTTTTTTCTTTTTTTTTTTTGTTCAAATAAAATTTTTATCGAAATATATCTTTATAAGAAGATATAGTTAGGGTAAATCACATTTCAGATCATGAATTTCATGTATCGAATTTATACCTAAAAATGAACTCAGATGTTAACAATAAATTTCATTATGTGTACATATATAGATATAATTAACAATTTTCTCAAATCGACAATTACTATCTTATTCAAAACTTTAGTTAAAAAAATTTCTTGTTTCGTGCTAGTACATGTAATCAAAATTCAATTAAAATAGACTATTATATTAAGTAATCACAGATATGAACTCGACGCTGATTGATGAGATACATACTAGAATTATCCTTTTCAAATGTTCCACTTGATATTATTGTCAGTAATTAATGGTATGAGCGTTAATACCTTCAGTACAAGGAAAGTAAATACTTCTTTGTGAAAACTTGGAACATGTTTACGTTTACACGAGCTCGCACACGTACATGTGGGTGAGCGTATATAATTCATTTAATTGAACAATTAATTATTTATCACATTTTCATGACTCTCACATGAATTTCTCAATTGTATATTTTTTTTAGGTTATAATTTACAATTATTATTTTATTAATGCCATCATAGATGAATACGAATAATCGAAAAATGTATAATATTCAGTTTAACCCTTTTTCCAAATATTACTACTTAAAATTTTACTATTTAAAAACATATTTGTCAGAATGACCACCAGTGGTTATAATAAACTACAATACCTTTGCGGATAAAAGTGATTGGAGTATTCTTAGAACCTCCCTTCCTTCAAGCCACATATCATCGAGATGTAAATGCTCTAAATTTATGGCTCCTTTTAGCTGATTATAAAAGGGGTATGATCCGTCATACGATCATACAATATTAATTTCTTAATTAATGCACGTAATATCTCATTTCATCCGAAGAATCATGCCTTTACCCCTAAAGCCGTGCAAACTTTTATTCTTTGACGCCTTCTTTATACCATTCTTAACAAGGGACCAAGTAAAACAAAGACTAAGTGTCCCATAAGTTTGGTAATCTTGACAAGTTAAATTCGTAACACCAATAATGTCTCCCTTACTGCACAATATAATAACAGACGAGCACAATAAGCCGAAAATGACGTGACAATGGAAGAATGATGAGTTTTCATTAACAATTTAAAAAGACAATAACACTTCTGCCGTACTTACGCATACATGAGCGTAAATTCTGGCTAAATCGACGATATAAAAGCATCGAAGAACAAAAAAACCTTACTCACTTTCATGGCTAATGCAAAGTACAATAAAGAAGTGCCCGAAATAAAAGGTTCTCGGGTGCATTACCGATTACGCTAAAAACCATCGAGAAGTAAGAGGTGAAGGGCGGGGGAGGGGGAAATGGTAGTCGAAATAATGGGCCGTATTGAAACGTTAATTCGACGCACTTCTGCCGGGGCCAAGACGTGTCCAATGATTAACCTGACCCGCAGGTGCAACACTAACTTACCCCATAAATAGGCTGATGCACTTGCAGCGCGCATCAGCCGAGTCGTCGCTGGTTGCATTCGTCGCCGGTAAGATCGCGTCTGCAGAATTCATCAACACGCCGAAGAACCGTTCCTTTCACCGACCTTGCCGCATTAATGATACTATGGCAAGCCCACACCTCGGCACGTTCGACGATCGGCGATCATGTGATCATGTACCATGCTCGATTCCCTCGTCGTAACGACTCGATCCGAGTCATTTTCACTGCGCTTATCGACGAAGTTAATGCTTATCGGTGTCATATTTTATAAAACTGTATTTGAACAATTTAAAAAGAACTAATGAGTTGTTCGCTAATTATGCCTGCCAAGAAATCCCCAATCTTCCATTTAAAATGTACATTTCCACGTGGCCGACCTGGCAATTCTGGTGACTACAAAACTACGTTGATTGGAAAGATTGGAAATGGTAGGCGACGTTGTAAATAACACGATGAAGGACCTTTGCTTTACACGTCCAAACATGAATATTGACGTTTGACACATCCCCTTCTGCCATGTTCCTTACTACCTACTTTCAACCCTTCCATAAGGAGCACAGAACCTAATACCATCAGGTATGCAAGCGCTGGAAAGAGGTCATGGACTTTATACGAGGAAGGGATGTAAAG
>JAPYZR010000306.1:0-40172 GCA_030522945.1 Trichopria nigra | reverse complement strand
GATTTTTAGATATCTTTTAGACATCTTGTTAAAGATATCTTTATCAAGATATCTTTTAGATATCTTTTAGACATCTCAGTAACAAATTGCTTATTGGGTTACCTCTTAAAATATCTTTAACAATATTGAGATTTTTTTCTCTGAATCTTATCTCTGCTAACTTCGTAGCCCTATCTATAAGACCATATAGATTACACTTATTTATCTTATAATTTATGGGGTGAGAAGATTCAAAATGAAGGTATCTTCCAGACCAAGTATTTTTATGATACCAATCTGTATCAATATAGTTCCATCACTCTTTCTAATTAAAAGTAAATCCAAATCATAAGTGATGCTAACAATATATGTTGAATATGTTTAATCGATTCGATTTGAATCTTATATTATTCCGACTTAATAAATTCCATCAAGTATCAAGTACCAGATGGTAAGTAGTCGTACCAGCAATCAAATTCTGTTCTCCTGATGAAATCGCGACGATTCGCAGATGACTCGCGCAGTCTGGGTATGCGCGGACACGCACGAGTGTGTAGTATGTTCTGGCGCTGGCAACCATCGGACTTCACCAAAGTATTTATCATGGCTGACCGCTGAAGGACTGTTTGAGGTAGAAATATTAAGTATGGGAGTAAGTACGGGAATAGTATTGGAAAAAGTATGGCTAAAGAATATGTTATAAATATTATAGCAACCGATATAACTCGTCGCCGTAAAAATAATTTTATTTGTTCACCGTTCATATCAATGGTATAGATACAGGTATGTGTGTGTGTGTGTGTGTGTGTGTGTGTGTGTGTGTGTGTGTGAATTTAAGCTATTTATTGTAACATTCAAATGTATGTAACATATGATGATTTATTGTACATTCAGAATTGAGCTCTTTGTAGCTTGTGAGTGGCCAAAAATCAGAATAATAGTGACCACTAATAATGGATGCCGTATAGTCCCAGCGCAAGACAACGAGGCATGATTTTTAACACTTGAACCTGCTGCTGCCAAGCAGAGCTATGGCTTCCAGTCACTAATTTTTGGCACGAAACACGTCGTTACAACTCACACTCAAGTACGCCATCATGGTCCACAAAGCATTTCCATTCTGTTGTAATAATTGGGTGATATTAATGCATGGACACAATGATAATACAGAGTTGTACATTTGTATGCGATAAACATACAATTGAATAACCTGTAGAGCATTCAAGATGTAATCAAGATCTTTTCCCACATACAATTAAAATAATCAATGTTACACTATTTACAGAATAAATACAACATTTTAATATGATGCGATGTGAACAATAATTCGGCACTCAGACGTTTTATGAAAGGCATTTCCATTTTAAAACCTCAAAACCTCAATACTTGGGATACATCAATAGTATTAGATTATCTAAAAACTTTATATCCAAACAACAAAATCTCATTACAACATTTAACTCTGAAACTGGTCATTCTTATTGCTTTAACAACGGGGCAACGAATTCAAACTCTATCAAAAATTTGTCTAAGTAATATACTCATTTCATCAGATAAAATTCAAATTAAAATCCCTGATCCAATTAAAACATCAAAATTAAATAAAGCTCAACCTTGTTTAACAATTCCATACTTTAATAATCAACCTGAAATTTGTGCTGCTTCCACTTTCCAAACATATATATATAACAACAACCACAAAATTCAAAATTACCAGAACAGTGATTCATTATTCATTTCATTCCGAAAACCTTAATAAACAATTAATTCTAAAAATTAATAATTATCATTGAAACGTCAGAAAGAATAAATAAATCTGTCTGACTCATTGTATCCTTTATTAATCAAAATTAATAGAGGATACAATTCTACAATTAATCAAAATTAATTTGTTCCGAAATACCTTTTATGTAAGGGATACTAACAGTTTTATTGTACATTCTGGTATCATTTTTGCTACTAAGCGTGTTGTACAATTTAAAAACTCTCTTTCTGAAACACTCATTAATGACATAATCAGGGTATCCATTATTTTGTAATATGTGTCTAACAATATTCAAATTTTTTTTGTCTAAATTTAATGTGTGATAGCCTAATCGCTCTATCTATGAATCCAAAAGCTGTGCCAATTTTATAATTTAAAGGATGATTTGAATTGAAATGTAAATATCTGCCAGAAAAAGTGGATTTATGAAACAAATCCGTAATTAATGTATTATTTTCATTAATGACTAAAACATCTAAAAAGTTGAGTTTATTATTTTCTTCTTTTTCTAAAGTAATAAAAGAAATTCTATTATATAAACCTTTTTTTTTAGTTAAGCTATTAAAAATAGGTAAGATATGTTCTAAAAATTCATTAGGAACCGCAGTAAAAATGTCATCTACGTATCTAAAGTAAAATGGTAATTTTAAACGGTAGTTTATTGATCAAAATGTATTCTAAAAAATCCATTATTAAGTCTGCTATTATTGGAGAAAGAAGAGATCCCACAGGGGTGCCAAATTTTTGTTTGTGGATAACATTTTGAAAACGGAAATAAAGTAAAAATAATGTGATAATATAATGTGATAATATAATGAAGTATAAAATATTTTTCGTTTTCGTTCGTAAAATTGGACGCACACGTATGCGTAAAATCAATATATACTTTAAAATGTGCGGGGTTGAGAGTTCTCAATAAAGAAAGTAATAATAAATTTCCGAGTAATCGAGCAAAATATAAACAATGAGTACCTCGAGGAAATGTAAACAAATCGAATTTTCCCTACCAGTGTATCGAAATGGTATATTATGCAGCTAGTGCGTAACGTGTACTTTTTTCACGAGCAGCGATTGGTCCCCACGAGGTATCATCTGTATTAATGTTTTAACTAGAAATTTTTGTCTTCAAAACTTATTGTACGTATAATAGCGAAAGTAGTGAGTATTTGTCAGTTGCTGTGTTTGCACGACCTGCAAAGCACCAAGCAGGAAAGCCATGTCACTCTGCCTTATCAGACGCCTCCATTTATAGTCGAATTGCTCACACACCCACACACAGACGCTCTTTACGCATTCATACTCGCCTGCCTACATTCACACACGTCTTCTAGTTGGTAGGAGTTATTTACCTCTCAAGTTCGGAAAACAATTATTAAATTTAATGGTAAATATAAGAACATCCTTCACGATATTTCTTATTTGTTTACCATGTTTGAATCGACGTATAAGAACGCTTGGTTTTATCAATTGTATTATATATATCATAAACTAAATTGAATAAAGTATAAGTGCGCAATGGATCGTTACAAAATATATAATTGGTTATTTTTTATAAAGAAATATTAATAATTGTAAAGGTTATTAACTATTATTCCTCGAGTTCTAAAAAAGTAATTTTATACCGTGGACATGATAAGTCCAGATATGGTAAAAATACGAAAAATATGTCCCATAAAAAAAATAAAATTTCCATATATATATATATACTTAAAACATTTTTTTTATTTCATAAACCCGAAGAATGTATAATATGTATTTTGACTCCAATATTTTAAATAGAGAACTATAGGGGCTTCGCCCCTGCGGCCTTCGGCCGCCAATTATCCCGCGGGCTCCGCCCCCTGGACAATCGGCCCTGTTGCCCAAATAATACATAAAAAAATCAAAAACTAAAGTAATCAGAACATATTGTTTTTCCCCCCCCCCCCCCCCCCCCCCATTTTAGTATATGTATATATATATATTCCAAAATCTAATCAAATCGAGGTTCGCAGCCACGACACACCTTTAAAATAAATGTGATATAGATTATCTGAACAATACTTTACACACGCATGCACACGCACACGCACACACAGTCTCAGTCACACACATTCACTCAGAGGTTATTTCTGTCAGTTTATTCGTGAATTACAGCTCGTCAAAAAAATTAAATCGCAAAAAGCGGTTTCCCCACTCTACCACTCGATGGATAAATTTCAAAATCTAATCAGTTCAAAGTTGGCCCAAAACTTTTCACCAAACACATTTTTTATACCTATTTTAGTTTGGGCGCTATGCCGCGTAGTAACGGGCCTACGTACAAGATACTGGAAATTTTTTTTTTGCAATTTTGGACTCAGAATAATTTGGACTCAGATTTCATGAAAAAAGTGGTGTAATTTTTTTTTTCGGATGACCAAATTCAATACTTTTGATCCCAACCTCTGGTTACGGGTCGCAGTAATTAACTACAAGACGTAAAAATCATCACTTTTCACTTTTTACAAATTATACTGTTTTTAATTTAAACGAAACGAAAGATTATATATAATGAAAGAATTATATATGAGCGAATTCATTCGGAATTTCCATTGGGTTAAATCTACGACAACACCGTATATATATATATATATATATATATATACACGTGTGTAAGCATTGTATACAAGTATATACATATGTATATCTATATGTATAAGGTGTGGCGCTGCGTCGAGTTGGCGGCGAACGAAAGGAAATGAAGAATGGAAACTACTACTATATCGCATAGAATCGCATACGGAGCCCGCGCTTCTAACGGGAGAGCAGCGTTATCGAAGAGATTTCGTTGCCTCCACGCAAGCATGCCTCCCTGTCGCACGTATCACGTGTTCCGACGACCACGGCTTCTATTCCAAACCCCGAGTTCGGTCGGTTGGCGACTATACGCCGCTCCGCGCCGATGCCGTGTCATACACATGTACATATGTATATATATATGATTTTGCCGGTAGGCGACGCGATTCGCAATAACTCCTCGTTCATCCTGATCGCCTGTTCGCCAACAGTCGACTTTAGAATGCACGTGGTCGGCTTTCGTAAATCCGGCCTCGAGTTCACTGTGTCGGTCTCGTCGCACGAGATTAACCTACTTATTATTATGACGGTTCGCGCCATCGCGGTGCTATTTTTATCCGATTATATATATATATATATATATACACACAATAATAACTATATGCCACCATACTCGCTCTTGTCGTGCAATATCTGACGCTCGTCCGATCGCGTATATGTATATAGCTTGCTCTTTGAGAGGGGCAGAGAGAATGGTTCTCATTATGCTCGCCGACAAATATATATATATATGTACCGGTATCGCCGGTTTCGCTATGCGCAAATAAAACATTAATGTATAATTGTACACGCGTACCGATTACACTCAACTTCACCATATAATATTGCACGCATTATTAGACTATAGCACTGTCTTTAAGTCGGACTAACGTGTCGCTTATGATTATTGCATTTTTAACAATATTCCAGCATTTTAAAAAATTCGAAAATAAAAATGCAAGATAAAAGGAAAAGCACTTAACCACTTTGTTCCATAAAAAACACTGCGTATATTCTGAAAGAACGCTTTCATGAATAAACGGTTAAAATAAATTTAACCAGACTAAATAAAAAATTACAAATAAAGCAGTATTTCGAGAGAGCAATATATATTAATATCATTCCTCTTTTTGTAATTGTTTATATATATGTACACGTATAAGGATACGTAGTAAGTAAAATTGGCAGGTATATCGTCATTCGTCAATGCCATTATCTTTTTAATTATTTCATAATTTGTCGACACATTGCAAATTTAAAACTTATCATGATTATGATTCACTTATGATTCAAATAAAATTATATTAGGGTTATGGAATGTGTTTATTTCTCTCTTTCTCCATCTCCCTCTCTCATATGTATATGTATACATGGAGGGTGAAATGGAAGAAGGTGAAATGGGAGAAGGTGAAATGGCAGAAGGTGAAGTGTCCTGTGACCGGGTCAAGGATAAGGCGGGAAAACGAAGTTACGAAGAGTGCAATGCATTCGATTTGCGCTGAGCAATCGCTCGTGGCTATAGTCGGGTCTGCTCGAGCAAAACTTTTATTAATATTCTCTTAAAAGTATTATATTAGATTCTAAAAACATGAGATTCGAATAATAGTATACTTTATGCACCAAGGGCGTGAAACGGTCATTTTACACTTGTGTTGCATACAATATTTTTTGCACGGGCTTGCGTAAAGTTCGTGCATAAAGTCATTTTTTCAGTGCGTAAAGTGCACTTTTTTCATTCTGTGCATGAAACGAGTTTTACACTTTACGCACTGAAAACATGACTTTATGCACGAACTTTACTCCCGCTTCGTGCAAAAAATATCGTATGCGGCTCGTGCGTGACCTTTTCTTCCTCCCAGATTTCAGTCAACTGAGCACATTTTTTAAGCAGGCTGCAGTGTCGCGTGTAATTCCTTGCGCGTATACCAACCGCCATATAAGAATCCTATCTAGTAGCCCTTCCCGTAAGTTTCCCAAATGTATACCATCCGCCACAAGGGAAAATCTCTCTGATGACTCTCTCGTCTTGCGTAGGTATACCAACCGCAATGTAATTCAATGTAATCCTATACGGGATTCCATTATAAATTCGAACACATTAAATTATTCTCAAACACAGAGAATCACTCTCTGAACACATTCGTTTCATTCTTTCTCAAAACGAAATGTTCCAAAAATAATTATCAATTTTTTCCCCTAATTTATCGACTTTTCATTCGTTGCGCAATGCGCCGGGAAAACCACACAGAAATCAACTCCGAGGTACGTGTGTCCGAACCCGACAATTGTAATTTCGTTCGATGTATCGAAATGAGAAAATTGTTTTGACAATATAATAACATTTTTGACCCGCCGGGCCTAAAATGATAATAACTTGTAAATGGAGGCGTAAAATTGAATTTTACGCCCGGCGGCTCAAAATATAATGTTGGCATTGCAGGCGTAAAATTGTATACGCTCTTAATACAAAAACTACTATTAATTGTCGAAGAGATGCTACGGAAAGATGAAATACATTTCAAAGATATATCAGGTTATTGCATGATAGCCGAATGTACATTTTAAGCATTCTAGTGTGTAGATTTCACTACTTGCGCTTAAAGTAAACTTTACGCACGGAAAAGCCGCGTGCAAAAATAGTACATAATATATAACTAGAACTCGTACATGCATAAAGTACTACTCGCACCCGTTGATGCATTAATATACCATATTGTGTTAACGCACAATTTTACAAAAATGGTTTAAACGAAAAAAATGTAAGGTTTTATTTTAAAAATAAAACACATTTGTATTGGTAATTAATAAATTTCTCTTAATGAAAAGAGAAATAATAGCGTTTATCGCATTGTCACATTTAAATGCTGCTATATATTTTGGAACACCTCAAAAGAGCGAATGAAACATATATGGGAATATAGATTTCGACATATCCCCGCTACCCAATGGGCGTACACGTATATATCCATATATATATGTATATACGAGACACGGCAAAAGCGAACCCCGAATTAATTCGAATATATATATACACAAATCGAGTAATCGACGCGCATCACCCCGCTGCCACATTGCCCCTGCTCCCGCAAGCCTTCGGCGGGTACCTATATGCTATCCGTCAAAACAAAAAGTGGTAATAAACAAGGAGGAATCGATTGGGGCGGCCCATCATCACGGCGGGGTACACACGTTAGGATCCGCGCATATATTATAGCGAGAAAGAAGCAAAGGCTCCAAAAAGATGCCGGTCCGGACGGTTTGCTATAGGGATCGGCTGAGGAGGCTAAGATCGGCGAAGAAAAAAAAGGGACGAAAGAGGGCCGAAACTGGGCAAAAATGGTCTGCCAGGATTCTTCGCTGCTCCGGAGCATACCAGGCTCGAATGGCACCGGCGAAGCCGGAATTTCGCCGTTCTCTCGCTCGCTTCGGCGGCGTCTCGCTCGCGCGGCGGATTCGCCGTTGAAAGCAAGTATCGTTCGATTAATATCGATATTAATAATGGCTGTATTTCGAGTGAGAATTTTTCTTCCTTCATGTGAGCCTGGTCACCAATCCGCGGGACACGGAGCTCGCGCGTCGACGTCCTTGCCGACGAGCACCTGTACGACGTCGAAGACGTCCGTGCAGAGCCGCGAGAGGCGCGGGCCACCCGTTCCGAAAGCGTCGTCGCCGCTCGTGCGAGCCGTTGACGCGCCGGAAGACTCCTCACCTGCCCATCAAAAGACGCAAAGTCGTCCGCGCTGGCTAATCGACAACGCGGCTAGCAGGCGCCCGAGGAGCTACCTCCCAGTTAGCGTCGCTTGAATCCCGAGCTGTACGCACGCAACCCTCTTGCGCTGACTGTTCTCCGAGTATTGCCTTAGCGAAATGTGGACGCCTTTCGGGAACGCTTAACTTCGCGCGCCTTCTCTTTGCCAACAGTTTCTAGTTATGGGCGTTCTGGCTGCAATCTCGCGCCTTCTCCGTCGCTGCTCTTCACTTTCTGATTCGTTCACGAGTCTTTTCCTGTTCACTGCGCGGATAGCTCGCATCCAATCCAAATGCGTTTTTCTGATTACGGACGATGCCGACACTTGGAACCGGGAAACGTGTCGCTTCAAATATAATGGTATATGAATGATAGCAAGTTGTATAGAACTTTGCAACTGACTAGAGACGTTTATTAATGGCAATAGCGACTATGGATAAAGTAGATAAGGTAATTTGCGTTTTTATTGGATGATAATAAAAACAACAATAAGATGCCACCTTTTCTATATTGTATTATGTATAAAAATATCATCACTTTATTAGGCAGAAAATGTTTCCAGATTTATTGACCACCCAATTTAGATTTAAAATGTACATCCCCGCTTTGGATATATATGGAAACCATGGTAGTACTTATATTACTTTGCTATAATAATTACTCCTTCATTTCAATTGTTTTCAATATCCTCTATTTTAATCGAAAGGACACGGTTATCGTTTTCTCTTTCTCACCCTAGTGAGAAATGCAAAAATGAGGGAGGAAGACGCCAAATTGCTTTATCTGAAAAAATAAAATAAGAGGAGGGTCCTACCTATATAATCGCAAGGCCTATATCGTAGACTGAGGAATTTTATCTTCCAATCAGATCGTGTGGGTTTTTTGAACGGGAATCCTAATTTCTAAATATGTCCATCGTGAGAAAATAAACAATTGCTTAAATAAACAAGGCAACATATATAGTAGATTCGTTAATTTTGTGTTATTCTTATCCATCTTAATTCGACACATTTTTTTTTATATGTTAAGTATAAGGATGTAGCAATTGTTTCTTGGTGGATGCGGTAAAAACGTTCGAACGACCCAATATTTTGGAATAACACCCAAAATGATCGAATGGAGAAATGTTCGAACATCCAAAATGATCGAATAGTGAATTGCTCGAATGCCCGAATGTTCGAACGTAAAAATGTTCGAACCGTAAATTGATCGATTGACTAAATGTTCAAAAGAGGAGTGTTACCTAGCTCCTCCGCATAAACTTTGTGTCGCTGCTTTAGATAAAATATCCCTATATAGTCGGGAAGATCTTAATGGTCCGATGCGACATTTGTCCGCGCCGCGACAACTGTCAGACTCGTCAGACTCGACAAAAATTGTCCGACGGCGTATAGAATCGAAAAGGCAAACCGAAATTTGTTCTCGCGGATTCTTCACTGTTATATTCTGCACGAAGCAAGTCCGTCCGCCTGAATGCCGCGCCAATCTAACCTAGCGGAAATTCGCGGAACTATAATCTTGCCAATTTACGTTATCATTAAAAATTTTTTATCGAATTTTACGACCAAATTTATTTTAAAGTTTTTTCGTGCATTTTTTATATATGTACGCAAAATTTCAGCGAAATCGGTTCAGAATTGACCGAGAATTCGCCAGAACAAATTTTGTTCTGTAATATAGGTATTTAGCAGCAAAAATGATGACGTTTTTTTTTGTCAGATGGCTTTTACGAAGATTTTTGGCTATTACAAGGACAACCCTCATAAATTTTACGGGAAGTGATAAGGTAATATATATATATATATAACATGCAAACTTGTATAAAAGCCTTAAGAAGATACTGTTCTAACGTATATATATATATATATATATATATATATTTCAAATTCATCTATATATATTAATCAGAGAATGGAACATGTGCTCTAATGGTATGAAAACTTTCGAAAACTATTATATAGAGAAGCAACTCGGCAATTATGGAATTGCACCACGCTGCCGTACACGTAATTGTAGACTCAGGGCGCACGAAAATTCGTAGCATACGTGACTTCTAAACCACCGTTTAATTTCGGATAGGTGAATCCCTTGCTGATTTGTGCTCTCAATTGGAAAATACCTCGACCTAAAGCGTGATAATCTCGAGCTTTCTCGCACTGCGAAAAGGGCCTTTTCTGGTATGATAACAATTACGATAAACGCAAACTCTCTTCTACGCGTACTTGTCTGCGGTTACAGAAAACCCTTCAGGTACGATTACACCTATAAAGCTTAGAGCTTTTGGCATTATTTTCTATGTGTTGCTTTACATAGACTCGCTATGCTTTTGAAATATACGAAACTTTCTTTCGTTAAGTTTTCTTTCTATTTTATTTAATTCTATTAGATTTCCGAATAAAAAAAGAGAATTTGATCCGGAAATAGAATTCGTTTATCTATTTTGAACTCCAATGTCTGTAATTCCATTTGTTTCGATTAAGTTTATCCTAAAAATAAGTTTATCTGACAAATATTTTAATGTACATTCATTTATAATAAAAAAATTCGAAGAGTTGAAACATAAAAAACTATATAAGCTATAGTAATATAAAAGCATCACCATACGCTCGGGGGATGTATTTAGGCGAACATTACTAGTGCCGGTCAGAATGTTTGAAAATCTTTCTGTTCTTTCTGTCGATAAAGAAATTTAGATTCACTTTTACACTAATTCACTTACATTAATTATGATGAAAAAATATAGATTTCTCTTACTTAATTAACATTAAATTTTTACAATTTTTAACAATGTGTGTGAGTCAATAGCGCACAAAATACCCAGGCCGAATGTGGTCAGTCATGTGTCGACGCCTCGATTAGACCGCGACGATCATTCAACTGCCAAATTCGCAAATCTATACAATTACTTCAGATTACCCCTGCCCCTGCCGCACCGTTCCCTGTCGACGAACTCTATTCTGTTGGCTGCACCACGCGCGTAATCACAAAGTGTTTTCCTCCCGCCCAATCGTAATTTGTCTTTGACCCGTCGCGTTTCTCTGCTTTATCGCAATATGGAAATTCGCAATATTCGTGGCTGCGATACATATTCCGGTTATGGACCGTTGCAAATTTGTAAGTGTTCACGTTTATTGATATTTTACAAAACATTAGATATTCAATTTCGGATTACCTATTTTTCGCGTATACGATATAAAATTGGCTTATATATATGCGTAAAAAAATGAAATGCTCGCGTGTTCCAGACGCAAATAAACGAGAAACTTATCAATTGGCATATGTTGCAACGTTCATTATTACCACATGTAAATTTTAAAATACATAAAGTACGCAAAATAAATTAAATTGAAAGTTAATAAGAATTTATATTTTTCATTACAAGGTGATATAAAGGAAATTGGCTTTACCGAAAAATAAACAAGTTTATTGCATTCAGTCTCGGCAAAAAAGTACGCTTTAAAAGAAAGCAAAATTCACAGTACATACCACATATTAACTGAAGTGCATTCAGTTATTGATGAAATTACCGCCGTATATATACCTATACTGTATCTCTGCAGGTAAAACAGAATATGTGTGCAGGAACTAAAGACTAAAGGCAGCAAAATCGAAACTCATTATAAGTATCATGTATTTATCATAAAATACTTCGTTGCTGCGTCTATCTACAAGGATTGTGAAAAAGTATTTTTTCACAAATACATGAAAATCAAGTGAATGTAAAAATAAGCTATCCGCCGAAAAGGTTCAAGCTGAGAACGGTAGATGTCACCATTTGCCGGCTATGGAACTCCGCACAAGACAAGGATTCATATTCATATATAAAACGAATAATCACTGATCAATTGATTGATATCAATATATTAACCCATTTTGTCTCGAAAAATCTCAATTTTTATCAACAACTTTCAACTTATTATTATCTGTTTTCACCCGTCGAAAAAAATGGTAAAACCATAGTCGGCTATTTTCGAGGTCGCTCTATCGATTGATACCCTTCAGTAAACGGAAAAACAAGTTCCAATCCCTCATTTTCTTCAATTAAAAGAAGGGTATTTTTTAAAGATATTTTTTTTTTCAAAAAAGTGCAATTCCAATAAAAAATACACAATAAAATTCAGTAAAATTAACAAAAAGATACAGGACGGTGGATGTTCAAAATAAAAAGTTATACCGTGTGGTTATTTTTTTTCCTCTAAGGGTTGTAAAACCACCCCGAAAGAGACTACTTTGATAAAAACTAGCCCGAATACTTTATTGTACATCTTCAAAATGTGCAAAGATACCGATTACAAATAAAATTTTGTTTGTAAAGTTGAAAAAATTAAACATATTAAAAAAAAAAGAAATGAATCTTGATAAACGTTTACCTCCCCACGGTGAGAATCGGTAATCGTTACTTTTACAGTACGGTTTAAAGACGATGTATAGAAAGAACTAACAAAACAGAAATTTGAAAATTGAAAATATACAAAAAACAATTGACATATTGAATCCGCCATTTAAAATTTAACATTTTGAATTTTGCAGTTCTGATGATGTTAGAATTATTATCGGCAATAACTCTTTACATTGGACCTTGACCGCCATGTTTTCATTCAATTTACTGAATTTTGTGATGTATTTCGTATTCAAAATTAAAGAAAATCGTTTTCTTAATTGAAGAAAATCAGGGGTTGAAAATTGTTTTTCCATTTAGCACATGGCATAAATCGATAGAATGACCTCGAATATAGCGGACTTATGGCTTTAGCTTTTCTTTTTTTGAGAGTGAAAATAGATAATAATACGTCGTCGATAGTCATTGCTCAAAATAGACATTTTTCGGGGCGAAATGGATTAAATATTATTAGAAAATAAAAGTGTTCCGTTCACGTAAATCCGCAGAATAAAATTTAAAATTTAAAACAGAATTTAAAAAAGCATAACTTATAAATAAATAAAAATGTCAATGGTGATAAATTTGTTATGAATTAACTTTGTCAATTAGACGATTGTCGCACATATTTTCATACTCACTTCCACTGTCATTCTCGTTTCTCCATGAATTGTTTTTTGTGCTGTTACCAGTTGTCCATCATCATAGCTGTCGATTGAACTCTTTGAGCTTGTCTTACTTTTTTCTATTGCTTCATCTTCAAAAGGGAAAAGATGAGACCAGCGGTCTAGCCAACAAAGTAGAAATATCCTTCAGGATTAGGTCATTTATGTTTTTAATTGACCCCTCATTTCGAAGTCTTCGCGGTTATGGAGTGAAAAGTGTGATCGGTCGCTTATATCGATGGACCTTCTCTACTTGGAAATCCGTGAACAAGGAGAATATGTTAAGGAAGATGCTTTACCGTGTGAATTACCACCTCAAATAATACATATTTTAACAAGAAAATGTTCAGGTCATACTACCTTGCATTTATCGGGATTGGTGATTAGGCCTACAGCAATCCAAATGATAGGAGAGGTTACAACGCAATTGCAGTGACTCCATCTTGGGTCAACTGTAGGACTGATTCTAAAAAATTGAAACGAGTGTTTAATAAAAATTCATGTTGTTTTTAACGGAACTGAAATTTACTGGGATGTTTTTCATGGGTTCTAGCTATTCGTCTCCGGGACCTGAGGATAGAGAGATGTGAGAAGTTGAAAACTGAAAACCTAGTTCAATTAATAAAACAACAAGAGGATTTATAGAGTTCAACTCTAATCAGATGTCACTTTGATGTCACTGCGTGAGTTATAGAGTGTCGGGGTTATCTAGGTGTCGAGAATTAGTTAAAAAACAAACAAATAAAAGATGATATATTTTATTAAATCAAAGTGTGAGTATTTTTATTGGTATTTATTTTATTTTAATCCCAAATTTCTTAAAACAACATATAATGTAAGTTACTGATGTTAGTCGTCATCCTCGCTGTCGGATAGAATGGGTCCTTTCTTACGTTTACCAGAACTGCTCATTTTCACGGTATCAGCTTCGTCTTCATCGTCACTGATAATTGCCCCTCGTCTGGATTCCTGCGTAGTTCTGGTCAACGACAGTTTTGATGTATCATCATTCTCGTCATCGCTCTGTATTAATTCCCGGGCCTTTTTTGCTATTGACGTAGCAACGTTATCCTCATCGTCACTATCAATCAATCGACGTTTCTTCGACACAGGAGTCTCCGTATCCGAGTTATTCGAACTGTCTCGTATTTGTTCATCTGAAATGCCAACCTCTTTTATTAATGGGAAACGATCGTTTTTCTCAAAGCACAAGCAGTTTCGTAAAATTTACAGATAAACGGCGTAAATTACTCGGTCTGCGCAAAACAGATTTTAAAAAGAAGGTTCAGGAGGACAGAACAGTTGCTGAACAATTCGTGTCTCATCAACCAATTATCTCATTCTTTCTCTAACAATATCGCTTAACTGTGTATTATATACGTAAAAACCTGTGAAAAATTAATATAACACAAAATAACCTTAATTATTATCAAAATTTAATCGGGTCGTCAGGTATGGGAAACTTGATGATTTTTTGATAAACAATATTGACAAGTGACTTGATATTGATAATAGCCTTTTAAAGTTTTTATTGCTGAGAAGGAGTATAATGTATATTTTGATACTGATGCGACATCAATGCGGAGGGTAGAATTCAATTTTGTAATTCATATGCATGCATTGCTGCAATATATTAGAATGCGGCTCACAAAAATTGGAACGTCAATACAGGAACGCCCTACGTGATGTAATAGTAACTGCGATGGAAGCGAATTCTACTCATCTATGCTCCTTTGTCCGTGTTTTGCAAATATCTTACGGTACAGAAAATAAAATGAAATATACCTTAAAAATGGTAATAAAAAAAATAATAATAAAATTGATTCATTGTTTATTAGTAGACTGCCCAATGACGTTGATACAGCTAACAATTAGTATTCAATAAATAAAGGCACTTTATTTGATATACGTTTCAGTTGCCAATATGTGGTGCTCTTACTGTTTCCTATTTCATCTTTCAATTTTATTTATTACAATCGTAATATAACTATATTACGATGCAATATTAATATAATAATAATATTAATAATAATATGCAATTAATAAAATTGATATAAAAGAAATTTCCAGCGTAATTTAATTGGCCAGGAAATTTATTTATTTTTAGTATACAAGTGAAAATAAGAAACAGAAACGCCAAAAGCCGACGAGCCTGGGGTTCAAGAGGTCTATGTTATTTTCAAAAATGACGTTTCTACTTCTACATTTTATCAGATGCTTAAATTGGTGATATTGAAGATACTTTAACAGCGAAAAATATAACTAATCAATAGATTGAAAATAAAGAAGCTTTCAATTATGTCAATAAGGAAACTAATAAATTATTGAATCATGAATTTCATTAATATCAATTTCGAGAACACGATTCACAATTTTTCTTGTTGATACCACGCATCGTAAAAAAGTACTTGACGAATCTCAACTTTATCCGTTTTGCAATAGAAGAAAACTTCGGTCATCGACCACATACTCACATTTTGTAAATTTGTAAATACTTATACTTGAATATTGTGTACAATATAAATATTTGAGATTGTTCTTGATATCGTGAAAAACATTTACATTCAGAAGCCCGTCATAAAGATAACTGACATCTACGTTACTTTAAATAGAACCACGACATTGAAACGAAATTTTCATTCCTCCATTTATTTTATCATTTATACAAGGTCTTTTAGAAATACGCGATCCATTCCTATATTTTAACTATATTCCTAATCAAGTTAGTTTTATTGATATGTAAACTTTTATGGAACGATAGGAGTTATTTACTCGAGTTGTTTACTCGATTAATTAAGATATTTTTAAAATAATTCTTTGTTACTTTTTCTGTGACAGCAATTAGCGATGTCACCGCAAGATTTTACGCTTTCTGTTCATATATTAATTTGACTTTCTTTGCGAGATTATTCATCGCCTACAAAATTTTATTCAAAACAAATAAATATGTCCCTTTTAATTTCCAGCACATATGATAAAATGCAATATTTTAAGTTACAAATGTAGAATTTATTATACGACTAACTGTAATGCAAATTCAAGAAAATTAAATTATACCTGAATTGAAATAAATATTATCAAATGATTTCATAGAAATAAAAGACATATCCTAATTTGATTCAAATTGTTTTCAAATCCAGTCCACATTTATCTTACTAAAATCGCATAGCCATGAATTACGACAATTACCGAGATTTTAATATATTACTCAGATGAATAATATATTTAAAGCATATTTCGTTATGTATACGTTTAATTGACAAAACTATATGTTGTATGGAGCCTGCTATATATAAATTGTCTTAATAAATATACTAACAAGAGGTAATGAAGAATACATACCTGAGTCACTCTCCTTATTAGCTCGTTTTTTTCGTAGTTGTTTTCGATCTGTTGCTAAACCAAGTTCCAACAGTTTTTCCTTGATCTTTGAAACAGGTCTCTTAATTCTTAAACCCTCAAAAATTAATCCAACAGGATCTACGAAGTAAATCATCGTTCTTTCAATAAAACATAATTCATAAATAGCAAAATTAATGAAATGTTTTAAATACAACTTACCATCATCCTCTTTCACCATTTCCCATAATTCATTCAATTGAGCTACTTCTTCTTCACCCCACTCTTTAGGTAACCGTTTTTGAACTTCTTTTCTCACTTTCTGCAAGATTAAGAAAATATCATTATACCTCGTAAAACTCATAAGATGAGCAACGTTAAATACGTATATATATATAATTATTTAGTTAGAGAAGAATATATTAGAGTATAAATGTAAATAATTTTTTGTAAATATTCTTTTATATTTTTTATGCTCAATGTATCTATACAATTTTCATAAATTGTTGTTCTAATTTTTGTTTTTTAATTACTTTCACATACGCCATTGTGTGTGAACATTGATTCAAAGGACTACTGAAGCTTTATCATTATAATTATTATTTGATATATAAAATTATTTTATCGATTTTTCATTTCTCGACAGAGACGAAGCTTGTATACCCACTATTCGCCAAATATAAATATTTAAATATGACTGAATTTATCATTTAACTATTTTCATATATTTACATATGCTACATTAGTAACTGCGTTGGCAAAAACATTCATAAAGCTCTAGAGTAATTAATGTTGAAAATGCGACCTCTAATAACATTACAGTTTATTTTACTACATAAATACGACCAGCCACATCGATGACGGGCATGAGTGTCAGTAGAATGCAGATACTATCACGGTCTCTGAAACCTCAGTATTGGTGGGTTAGATTGGTATGCAATGCTATTGATATTCACGTTCATGCATAAATGTAATATCCATGACCTATTATTGTTCAACGTTGTTGGTATTTTAATATTAACTTTGTATTCAGGATTTCGTTATAAAAACACATGTACAAAAAACATACATAATGATTTATTTCCGCATAGAGAGAGGCTAAAGTTCTACTTCTCGAATCATAGGAATGATGGGAAATTTATTCCTATTCTTTGTAGGTTGATTTAATACAAAAGAATAAGACCGCTTCAAAGTGATTATGAAGCTGCTGCTGCTGATGACAATGACGATTATTGTCATTAAAATTATTTGGATTATAATTATTACTCTCTTTATCATCACCAGCATGCACAGAATACAGCAATGTAGCAAAACTAAACAAAATTCGAATATTAAATATATTGGAATAAAAAAAATATAGAATAAACATACAGATACTTGATTTTAAAAAATACAAATTCATAATCTAAAGGACATTTCTAATAAGCAAATCCAGTATAGAAGTTTGCATCAAGCACGATTTCAATTTATATATATTTTTACTTTTCGTTTAATATATATGAGATATTTTTACGAAATTATAATAAATCCTAATACTACTAAAAGTTCCCTCCTGTACATTGTAATAAATGACGCCAATTTGTTTCTTACCTTAGAATTAACAATAAGATAAAGTTCCTTCATCTTTTTCATTACTCCACGTCGCGTTCTGTGTTTGTTATTCAGTTTGCTCAAGATGTAATCAACCACGTCTGAAATAAAAAATGAAATCATATTTAAAAACGGCTATTTGCGAGTATATATTTGAAAGTTCAGAAATTTAAATTTAATAATGTATCATCGATTTTAACAAACATTACTTCACTGAATTAATAAAAGTGAAAGTTGTTCATTCTACAACTTTATCCTAATTTAAATAGATTTGTGAGTTTAAATGTAAATCGCCTCTAGAAAGAAATAATAAATTTTACGTTGAGTCATTATATGTGGGGATAAAGTGCATAAATAATTATGGTTCACAGTGGATTTAAAATGATAGACGTAAAAAATGTACACAACACCGGCAGATTTGTGCAAAATTACTCCAAAATGGTAAAAAAAGGGTTATAAATTCGTCTTATTTCTTAAATCGTGTAAGTATTCAAGAACGAAAAAATTGAAAACGCAATGGTAAGCTTCTCAACCGAGTTTAGATTTGTACCTTGTGAATATTTATTCGTTTGGTGATCCATAAACAGGGATCGAAGCTCATCTTCATCTTCTTCAGTCCATAGTCCTCGATTCGATTTTGCAGTTGTAGACATAGAGTCGTAACCGTCTATCATTTCCCTAGCGTGACGAGTATTCTTCCAAAATAGTAATTCCATGTATGCTTTTGGATTCTTCATAGCAACTTTGACAAATTCGTGGAATATGTATTTGGCAAAATTTTGCAAATCCTTTAACCGATTTTTGAAACAATTTATTACTGTCAAAATTAATTATGCAGTCTTACATAATATTGAAATAATACTGAATATATAGACTTAGACACAATAACTTCATTAAGAAATGTTAATAATGTAGTTATTTTTATTGTAGTTATAAGTAACGGTGTTTTACTTTAATAGTTAACATTCACTTGTTTTTCAATTTCAATGTAATTTCTGTATTTATTTTTGTGGAATCTGAATACTATCATCAAATAATCTTAAAGTTTATATATTTATAAAAATATTCCCCAGTATTTCAATTTGTAATTATTAAGAACACTTGACGTGTTCTTGTGATCAAATATACAAATGTATTGTTTATAAAAGTTTTTTTTTACCTTATGATAAGGATTATTGGATTCAAAGATTTTTTGAAAGGTGCGGAATATGGATGCTTGAAAAATCATAGCAGGCATTTCGCCGTCACGTGCAATTCTATGTAGCATCTTTATCACGTAATGATTCAGCTCGTTTGAATTCGTTTCAAATGTCCTCAACAGTGACCCCAATGATCGGACAATCTTTACATTTACAAACCTAAAATTATAAAGAAAGACCTCAAGTTTTGGAATAATATAATATTTATATAATCTGGAATGACTTTATGATATCCCAAATTTTGAGCGTGTGATAAACTGTAAATATACGAAACTTTCTCACATTACTATATGTATAACACATAAAAGCGACGTCAAATAAAATTACTTTCATGCAAAATATATTATTAATGATGTACCGTTGAAGGAATTCCACAAATTTAAAACCAGTCTCCGCAAAAACTGGAGGTTCGTTTTCTTCGTCATCGTCGTATTCATCGTCAACTGTAAAATATTATTTAGAAACAAATTTAGTATCGTCGGAAGATTTCGTTAATTATAAGATTCTTTAAAATTTTAAAATATATATAAATTTTTATGTGAGGTATCGATTAAAAAAATATAAATTTCGAGCATTAAACCACGCTTATCGAGAGTTTTGGGAGAGACTAAGCCCAACGTTAACTTGATCACGGTTTTCGGATTTTCCACCAATATCTGTGTAATGTAGTCAACAAAAAGTAAATTTTTCTACTACAAATTGTTGCTGACTAATACTTTAATATGTATTTTATTTTTCAGTCATTTTTCGGGAAAAAAAATATCCATTTAAAAGTTGTGTAACTTTTTTAATTTTAACAATTTTCTAATTTTATGATAAAATTTTATGATAAATTACTTAAAACAAACTTAATAAAAAACATTATTCATTGTTGGTGTTTTTGATTAATTATACATTATTGGCAACTAAACACTTGACAAATCAGAAATTAATTTGAAGTTAAAGAAAGTGATTATAATTTCTACCTTCTTCGTTTAGAAGATCTTCTACTTCACCTTCGTTTGACTGGGTACTGATTGGCTCATCTGGAACTGAAAATAATACATGACATATAAATATAATTATGATTATTAATTTTGTCGCATATTATACTTGTGAATACATTATCGGGAAGTGTGACATGTACGTACACACATATTTCTAAATAAAAATTGTAAATCGTGTATATACATCGAATTCAATAATCCATTACACGAGACATGGATAGTGCACTCGTGAAAAAAAGAAAACGATACTAGAATATCACCACTTAACGTCGTAACGCCAATAAAAATATCTTTATCTTCGCATATACTGTATAAACCAGTATATCGCAAAATTAGATATATACATTTTTAAATTGAATTATTATATAGTTATAGTCGAATTAAAAAAGACAATTTTTGTATTTTGTCCGTATTCTAAATTCCATTATATGTGCGCCCTTCTCGCAACTGTCGGAATCCTATAGGAATTACGGAAGCCATAATTTTTCATCCGCCTTGACTTTCATTCGCAGTACTAAATCTTTAATCTGGTTTATGTCTAAAATTACTTTAAATCCAGAAACTTTATAGAATGGAATTCGTGACCACCTATATATCGATGGATTAATTTTCGAAGCAAATATACTTCAGCGAAAAGTGACGATTAGTCAAATATGTACATTTGATTGAGGCAATAATTTTCATTTAACTGTAATTTATTCTGTTATCAAATAATAACTTTAGACCCTCCTCAAAATCTTTAAGAAACGTCAAAATGCAAACTACATGTGTATTGGATATTATATTATTTTTCAGACTTCATTTTTAACAAATTTTATAATACATATTATTTATAAAACTTTATTAAACAGGCGTATTAACCACTCAAAGGAAATGCATACTGAACAGCTGCGGCTAACGGCGACAGAAGCGAAACTCCCTTGTTTTTATTCGTGACTGTACAGTGACACAATAATTAAACTGGTAAAGTTTCAGAAAAACACAATATATCGATATACAGTACTGAAAATTACTACGTTCTTCGAAACTTAATCCAAAGATGTTAATTTGAATGTTTTTTTTTTTTTTTAAGTACATAAAATGCACGTTTTAAAGGCAGAATTAATTTAAATTACACTGTTTTTATTTAAAAATGTAATGTTCCTACATCTTCTTATAATTTTATAATTAATTTTGGTAAAATTGGAAGAAAAGTAAGAAATACGGACGGAGTATGATTTCTTCCAGCAGATCTCGTTGAAAATGTAGAATGCAATAAAGTTTAACGACGAAAAATCGCCGCCAACATTAATTAACCACTAAGAAAAGCCTGCACCTTGTTTATCAGCTTTATTATTGGTGAAACACAACGCAGGAATGTATTCGAATATGTCTTCGAGTCGAAGTATAATGACGTCTCATCGTCCTTATCTTTCTCTTCGTCGTCAACGCTAGCCCCATCACGGTGCTTATATACGATGGTTTTGTATAGTGTTGTCGAGAAATCCTCTAGGGAAGAAGCTTATTACCATTATTAATAAGCGACTATCTTCGTACAGCTTCATCAACGCCAGCGTCCTCGCCGGAAAGCAACCCAAACCTCGATATTCAACGAACACACTTAATGACTGTGATCAGTTAAGAAACAGGGGACATTTCGGTATTATCATTATTTTTACGTCTCACGACATTTTTCTCCGGTTATTTTGTTTGTGCAATTGAAAGTGCCAAGGAAATATATATTCTCTAACAGCGAACCCCTTATTTTCTAAAACTGAAAATTTTCTTTAAGAAATTTGTTGTATCATTCATCAACGTGTATAATATCGAGTTGCCAGCACTGTCTTGGTACTATACCACTTGTTAATTCCCCAATGATTATATTTGATCCACGGATGTTTACTTTTCCAGATAAAATAACTTTTATGATAAATAAGTTGTAAAGGGGCATGGTTGGTGGTCGATAGCCATCACTAGATAATACAGAACAAAGTCAGCTATGCTCTTTAAAGAAGAAAAAGTTATATTATAATATAGGAAACAAAATTCCTCGTATAAAATAATTTCATTTGTTTGGAAGGTCGTCATTAATTACAATTTCGTGTCTGTGAAGTAAAGTTGACTACGCTGATAAGCATTATATCCCTCACTGCGATGGGCCTACATATACGCCAACTTGAGCGCACGTGAATAAAGTTTACTAAACAATTAAAAAAATGACAGTAGCGAAGGCACTCCAAGCCGTTGCATATATTGTCCAATTCTTTCGGAATGCAGTGTTCCACTTTTCCTAAACTTCTTAAAGGGAAAAAGGGGCTTCCGACAGAAAATATTATACGTTAGGTCGCGTACTCAGAAATAACGATCGAGATAAAAGCAAGTTCTGACTCTCTGCGAGAGGCACCGCGAAACTTGCGGGACTTTAATGCTTGAGAACAAAACTTGAAGCGATTAAAGCGAGCGAGGCAACGCGCGGTTGTACCTTTACAGATACGCGAGATGAGACGATTCGACGGAAAAGAGAATTCGTTCTTCTGCGCCGGCTGTCCTGCTTTCTACGCCAAAGCTGGAAACGAAGAAAAACTTTACACTGAGCTTGCCGCAAGCGGGACGCTTCCGCTTATTTCTTCAGCAGAGGCATAATGCGAACGAATGCGACTCGACAACCTCGGAGTATAATCGCGGACAATGCCAAAATAATTTATGTCTCAGGGAATATACCTGAACAAATTGTCCTTGTATTTGCAAATGCGTATCGCGAACTTCTCGACTGGTAGATGGTGTATTAATTGAAAAATTGCGGCCGCTTTAAATTTTTGTTGTCTTAACACCTATACATATATGACGTAACCAACTAAATAACTAGTTTAATCATACATATGTCTACACCGAGTCAAATAGTTGCATACAGTACTTTGACTATTTGAGCAAAAATCCTGCCGATGGTATAATAAAGATGTCGGTATTAATTATTCAGATAAAATGCTGCATGTTTCATTCATTACGCATGTCAAATCTTCAAGTAGATTCATGCCTGTTATAGATTGCTCAGTTAAAGTAGCATTTCTGATGGTAATATTGCGACAGTGATCATCGCCGATAATTTATTTTAATGAACATATCACCCTCACCTGATGACAAAAGTATATATAATTTATTATATATTTCATTCATTTCTTTTTCGCTGCATTATATACCAAAATCTAATCATTATTAAAGTAAACATGAGAAACAAAACAAAACCAACCATAAAAATTTTGATCGGTCTTTTCGAAAGATTAAATTTCTTCAACATCAATTTTTCTTAGGAATTACTTTTGTTCTTATGCCTACCATATTATGTTTATTTCAGCTAAAGACTGGCCACGTACAAACGTACCCGAAATAAATTATTCATACCGTTAGGTATGTTTAGATATAAATCTAGGTGTTTATTTTTTGACAACCTAAATCTAATCAAATATTCCAGCACCATATAATATCCCTTCTTTGTCCTCAAATATGTGGTTTTACGGTACTACATTGCATGCTAATTTTTTCAATTCTAGTTTTTTTTGTGCCAACTCAAAAAATGTCTCCCTACAAACCTGTTTTTCGGTAAACCGACTGTCCCGCCCGACAAGACATAACTCGTAAAATACTTTTGCTACGAAAATATCCTTTCGCCAACATAAATTCAACTTTCCATCGTTGTGAACGGTAACATCACCCCACAAATTAAGTTTGGATTTGAATCGAAATTGACTCTATATTGTTCAACAGGCCATTCAGCCTGTTTGAATACTGGTTCAACCTACTCCTAAGGAGGTTCATTTATAAATCGTAAGCATGCACGTGCATACACATGTGAACTTGACGAAATAAGTTAAAGGATGACTAGATAATAATACTAAAACCCGGCAGGTTACAATAAACGTTCCACACAAAATATTTATAGGGGGATTGGCAAAGGCGCTTGGCCAATCTGCTACCGGTAATTCCGTATTCCACACTCGTTACAGTCCTGCTCTACTATTAGGCTGCTAACTACTTATTCAAACCGGATCGCTCCCAGCATCCCCTTTTTCCTTTTCTGCAACCTCGATCTTCTTAACAATGCGATCACGTCTGTGGAGCGGATCCCCCTGCACTGACTACTTTTCTTTTTTTTTTTTATTTCGGGTAAATGGTGTACCGACACTAGAATGTGGAAATATTTACGAAATACTGTCTTTCTAACCTGAAATGCTTATAAATATTTTAATTCCGAGAAAATAATAAATATGTGCGCATGCATGCGGATGTGGGTAGGCATTGTATGCAGAACAAAATGGAGATATTGTATAAACAGGGTGTCAATTGAGTCATCACGAAACGGCTGAATGTTTCCTCCGGTATGTCTGAAAAAAAATTCAAGGTAATTTCTTAAGTAATTTTCAACGCGGAATCTAATGGTGACATTAAGTTTGACCTTGCACTTTTGACCTTCTAGGTTATTTCAAGGTCAACGTGATTTTTCCAAATAGGAACCCCTATTTTTTACATGGAATTCTGAAAGGGCGAAAAATTTTACGTCGCAATGATAGTTTTTAATATGTAAGAATGTGACCTTCAGAAGGTTAAATAAAGGTAAAATGATACCAAATCATCAAGAAGATGTTTTCTTTGAACTGTTCAGGATTTATGGGCGAATAAATGTTAGGGTTGGGGGCCAATGACCTTAAGCATCTTGACCTTTAAGTTAATTAATTTTCAAGGTTACACGAAGGTTAGAGTAATTTTTTGTCTGGACGGTTTTTTAATATTTCACCTTTATTTAACCTTCTGAATTCTTAAAAATTAGAAACTATCATTTCATACGTAGAATTTCACGATCTATCGACGGTCTTAAAAATGGGGTTTCCTATTTAGAACAATCACGTTGACCTTGAAATAACCCTGATGGTCAAGTGCAAGGTCAAATTTAATGTCACCATTAGATTTCCTCGTTGAAAGTTACTTAAGAAATGACCTTGACCTTTTTCAAATATACTTTACCTGAGAAAATATTCATACGTCCCAGGACTTAATTGAAACCCTGTATGTAGCCCGGAATTCTTAACACAATGTTTTTATTGACTGATTTCGAATTCGATACTCAATTTAAAAAGTAAAATTTAAAAAAGTAAAAACACATGGCACACTGACTATAAAAAACATGTCTATAAAAAAACCTAAAAACGGTTACATTTGAAATTATGAAAGTCTTTCATTAATACATGGCAAATATGCTATACTGTTTAATTTCAGATGAACTATAAATCTAAATGGCTTTTAGATTTTTTTTTAAGCGTGGTTCTTTCAAAGTTATTTTATTACGACGCACTTTTCGACTCATTGTATAAATATTAAGGCTTGACTGGCTGCCAGTGGCAGACCGAGTCAAAAAAAAAACAAAAACAAAATGAACCTTTTAGAATGGTAGATGCTCGTGCATGCCAGTTGGCACGGCCTTTAATTATTTATCGTAATGCGTTATCGATCCGTCTGTAAGGTAGGCTTCGCCAAACTGGTCACTCTGTAAACGCGGCAAGCAGACTACCGACGCCGACTGCCCATATATACTGCCTATCTCGACAGTCGTAGAACACGAGTACCCAACAAACCATCATTAGCCCCATCGAATATTCCACCTGCTCGACAGTGCAGCGTAGCGCCCCAATGTGGCTTCCGATCTAGAATAGACTTTTCGCAGTAATTACTCGATGGAATTGAGGCGATCAATTATTTCACTATTGTTCCCTTCTTGTCACTAATCGGGACACCGGCCGATACTTGATTGCCAATGTTTTTGTTTGATGTTTATGCGCTTTCGAATATTAAACGTTATCCTTCACTAAACATTTGGAAACGTATATACTGTCGGAAATTCTACTTTAATCATTATATGATCATTCACATTCACTGTAAAATATGAATGACAGGAACGATAATGTCCAACATGTCAAGATAAAGAGTGTAGATGAAGAAATACACATTTAAGGAGTATAGTATATATATATATATATATACACGAGATACAATGTGTATCTTACGTAATATAGAGCCGTTTACGCTATATATAGCGTTCAATTTTAAACACATTTTCGTCGGCGAGCTTGCGAATGCACCCTCGTTTCGCCCTTCATGAAGAATTAAAACACGATACTGCTACCGCGATGATTATGCCTCGGCAAAATTAACCGGCGCACTATCTACAATCTGCCGGCTGGTTTCACGCCATTAGCGACATTTGCTTATTGGTGTGTTGGCAATAATTTATATATATATATATATATATATCCGCGCGAGGTTGTGAACTCCCTAAAACGTCCGCACATTCCATTCATCATGTTTGACAAACATGCCACCCTGATTTGAGCCGAAAAGTGACTTATTCTACTGAAATAATTGCGAACTATATTACAACGGAGCGATTTTTTATGTTGGATTATTTTCAATGTGTAATGATTGATATCTTGTATTGGTATTTCATACCGAACAATTATTCAGTGTTTCAGAAATGCTTGAACGATTTGAAAGTATAGAATTTTCATTCATAAAACGTGGATAAAGTTCTTCAAAGATTTTCACATTTCTATAGCCTGAATCTAATAATGGAAATCCAACTATTTAAATTATTTTTCATTTCAATAATGTAATATATAAGCTTGTAATGATGCTTCAGTCGGCAAATTATATTAATAACAGTGCTAGTTATGCTGGATGACGATTCACTTCAGAAGCGATATATTTAATGCAACAGCCTACCCAGAAGTTTTATTTTTCTGAATACAAAAAGATTAACCTTTAACATTCTGATTTGTAATAATATAGTAAAAAGAATTACTATGAGGTCGAGTAACAATTAGATGAAGAAGTTCTTTCACCAATTGTGACATTTCTAACTGCGTACTTATCTGAAATTACGTGATTCAATATATAGGGGAAATCCCGCCGTGACACACCCTTCTTAAGTGGTCCCTAATTAGCAAGAGAATCCCGCTGCTTAATTTATGAATAGCATGTCGAAGGACGAATCATCGGCGACAAGGACTACGCGGTATGTCGGGACAATCCTTTACCTCGAACAATGAAGTACTTGGGTGATTGAACCCACTTAGCAACGCCAAGAAAGCTGCATCTGAATGTCTATATATGTATAATGCAATGAGAGGACATATCTCGTATCCTCGCATATGAAGCGACATTTACTCTCGTGACATATCCGATATATGTTGGTGTACCCCTTATAGTACGAAAGGAAGCTCCCTCGCACACAGTACAAGTAATTTTTCTCCTAATAATTATTCTTCCCTATTTAGCTTATGAACTCTTTATCAAATTTTCATATATTTAGGACATTGTAAAATAAAAATTTACTATTGCGTCGAGTTTTGAACTCCGAACTTTTTTCTGTATCATTTTTGTGTCCCTTTTTATTGCGATAGATGGAAATTTTCAATTGTCATATATATAGATGTACATTTTAATATATCAATGTTTTTTTTTTATAAATTATGCATTTCAATTTTATTTATTAAAACCCCTCCAATAACGGGTTATAATTGGAACAGATTGGAAAATTAAGTTTACGCTGACATCAATTTACTTCAATATTTAATTTCATGTTATGCAAGTTTTTGAATTTAAAAATCTTCGACATTTATCGTTTTATTAAGTTTCTGGTTTATTTTTCCCTTTGATTGAGTACCGAATAGGAAGAGGCAGAAAGTGCAGAAGCGAAAGAAATTTATTGGAATGCCGTTTTTCAATTAAATTAAAACAAATGTATTCTTGGGGAAATCCTTATTGAGTTTCTATTTACATAAGCTGTTTATTATTCGAGCAATTGATTATATCTATATTTAATCGATATTTTGGTGAGACAATGCAATAAATATTGACTAAATCGAGTTCATTTCGTTAGAGTAATATTGTTCCGTTATAACAGGATGCGATGCAAAATTAGAATTGCGAAAAGCAAAGCTATAATGTTCGAAACCTAGCTTATCCGCGCCAATCAAAATCTGCGTATTCCTATATACGCGACGAAAGCTGATAACTATGAGTACCGTTGCCTATTTAATGAGATTGTATCGTGCGGTAAATTGAACAATAATGAACGCAAATCCAAACGCATCTGCAATATGATAGTTATTCTGCCGATTTACGTTTGTAAACCGAAGCCGTTTTCCGGCTAAATACCGCAACAATTTAACTTCTATTGTTTTCACGAATCCCGCAATAATGAGAGTAATTCCTACGTTATATTATTGCGTATATATATAAATGTATCGCGGTCGACTGTATGGCACCTCATTACAAAATAATTAAAATAATGATCATCATATATATATATATATATATCATATATTTATAAATATTCTCTTCTCGTCATGGGGCTTTTATATGCGATGATCCTCTTTGTCGGACCTGTACTTAATTGAAATACAGAGAATGATGATTTACTCGTCATATAAAATAATAAACCAGAATATCAAATTTCGACTTTGAAGCTCAGTCCTAAATAGAAATTCCTCATTATCCCGTATACATTTCCTCTGCTATGACTGTTAAATTTCTGAAAAGCTTGTAGTTATATTTTTAAAAAAGTAAGATTTAATTTAACAAGTATATATGTATATTCCTATTGATGTATTCCTTAAAAAAATTGATGTAAATGTATAATATATTAATCTTATATTCTATCACATGTGCACCTCGATTTTGTATTACTATGCTATGGTACTATGACAATGTATACTATTCTTCAGCAGAGTAAACCTATTAATCAAATCTATATAATGAATCTATATAGAGTAAACCTATTGGTTTAGAATGCATAAATAAAAAAAAATTAATAAGTAATTATGGAAAACCAACATATTTCGCTTTTTGGAATGTTTAATTGTAAAGTAATTTAATTGAATGCAGTAAAGTTTAAAATTATAATTCAGGGAAAATTATTTTTCCAACAAGTACAACGGCTTTTTAAGACAGAGCAGAATTCGGAAAATGAAAAATTGCAATAATAAAAGTATAGTAACAAATGATATTGTTGGTAATTATACGGAAGATGCATAGTGCAATCTATTACGTATAAATTACCCCACAACACATCATCACCTCCACTTTACAGCGCGAGCTGTTAGATATTATAGCTATCATAAATTTAAACGAACGCCCAAAATGAAATTTAACAATAAAATAGATCATATTCTTTATAAATTTTATAACCTTTTTCATTTCATCATTTTTAAATTGTATGAACCATTCCGTACCAAATCGAACGGTTAAAAGCCCGACCCTCCCCCCAATATTATCGAAACTTTTATTTCATTTAACACTGAATGAAAGGTTCAAACACGATTTTTTCAAACCTCTTTTTTTAAAAAGTTTGCAAGACGTCTTTATTAAAAAATAATTAAATTATTAAAACATTTTTTTTTATAAAATTAATATTTAAAATATAAATTTTTAACACAACAAAATTTATATTCAGAAAATGATTGCATGTTTGATAATCTTTTTCATTGGACATGTAAGTCATTAATATTCAGAATATAGTTAAAAATAATATTATTACACTCGAAAGTCTTATATACTCAATAATCCCTTATAATGATTCATTGAGTAATTACAATTATCCTCAAATCAATGTCTGTAATTACATTATTCCAAATCAAATTGTTGGCGTAAATCAGTAAATCAGAACGGAACATTGATTGATCAAATATTAACATTGTCTGAATTCCTTGGAATGTCAACATCATTCGGAAGGTACAAGTTTCTTATCAATGTATTTACGCACCGAATAATGTAATTGAATAACTTCAACAATAATATAAGTGATTTTGATTATTATGTACCCAAACATTTTTCAGAAAAATAACAATTAAGGCCAGATAGGAATACAATTTATGGCCTTAAAACGTAATTTATCGAATATTTCATATTTTATCCCTTCATATACTTTATGATATATTTTATGGTATCATGGTGACTCTAGAATCGACGATATTGAATTTTGAATTGTCAATATAATCTTCAAGCCTTTTTCCTGCACGAGAGAAATATTTTACGTCAGGATTGGAATACTTCAAATTTTTTTGTGTGCTATTTTTATCCAATACCAAAACTGAAAAGTGTAACCTCCGAGCCGAAGGCGAAAAAAAAACACGCAAGAATGTTATTTACACACGTGAGATGGTTTAATTCCTATGAAAAAAAAAAACAAAACTAATAATAAAGTTTTAAAAAAAAACATAAGCTAACGCAATATAACACGTTATATTTTTCCAGATATAGGTGCGATGACCAATTTTACCGTACGTAGATTTTTAGTTCTAGTATACATAATAGGACTTCAATCTACAAGATATTTTTGAAAGCACAGAAGGTATTATTATTGAAAGATAAGTAGACCATTCGACTATTTTCATTTTCACCATTTTTGGAACTGGCGGGGGAAACCCCGGAGCGGAGTTGAAAACGTCTTTTGATAAAAGGAAGCGCTTTTAAAAGTACCGAGTTGCGGCGGGTGGCAGATTTTGTCCCATCTCGGCTTGGCTCGCGGCAAACACCCAAATGAGAATTGAATATCTTGGCGAGATAATTAGGGATTTCTAGATGAAGTCCAGGCTTTGAATTAACGCCGTGAATGGCGAAAGAGCGACCGGGGGTGGAACGAGACTGGGTGCGAGCAAATGAAGGGAGGGCGAATGTAAATTATTCATGATTTCACCCCCGCAAGCGGCGGATAGGTAGGTACTGTACGATAAAGCGTTATATCACGGCAGGCTGAATCCTTCGAGTAGATATTAGGGCTTAGGGAAAATAGGCTTGGCTTGGCTCGTTTCCCGAGTTTCATATTAGATTTTAAGCACTGCTACGCAGCACCCACCGGCTCGATGATGCTCAACCCCGGGATTCGATATATGTTTCCGTTAAAATCGTTACTCTCAATATTTAATACCCGACGCTGCGATCATTTATTCAAATGAACTGAAAATAAAACTGCCCCGAGTTTTTATTCAACTGCATGAGGTGTATATATCATTTAATATCTTTTACACTGAAATTAAAATACGAAAGTAAAGTAGGCGTTGTGCATACTTGTCAATTCCATTAAAAAATAATAATACGTTTGTAAGCTAGGGTATATTCCAAACAGATATATTATATTTACCCCATCCCGTATACGTCGGCATGTACATAAAAAACTTGGTATTGAATATACATTATAAATGATATTAATATCGAGGTAATAATTAATAAATTATGTACTTTTAGTACGGTACGTTATGTCACTGCGGGAACGTCCCTTCGATGATATGAATGATTTGAAATTTAACGGTTCAATAGGTAAGACACGCCACTACCTGACCTATCATCACGCTCTATTGAATTAGTCAATACAATTATCATTCACTGCTTGATTTACAGAGTTCATTGACAAAACTCTAATAGCCCTTTTGTGTGAAACGCAGACACTGGAAAATCAAACATATTGAATAATTCAAGAATGTCATTAATTCAATTAATTATATACTTATTCCAATGTATCCATTGTATTTCTGCATGTACACATACATGTATATGAAGAAATACATAATACATGTTTTTTATTATTTATTATTATACCACCCAAGCGGGAGAGTTTTTGACAAAATTTTTAATTTCACTTTTACGTACATGTGCGTGAAGAGAATTGTCAAAGAGAATTGTCATACAGTAAAACCTACGATACCGTTCCCTCCGATACTGTGCAACCCACAATACTGTGAAAGTTTTACCCACAGTACTGTGCTACCACAGAGGAGCGGTTACCCCCACTATATGCCCTATACAAACATACATCTCACAGATTATACACACATGTCGGCGAAACCGCCTTCTTGTGACGTACGAGGTCGAAGGAGTAGGGATGACTTCCACGCCTCCGCGTTTGCACAATACTGTGGGGTGGCGAAACGGACAAAGAACAGTATCGTAGGTTTTACTGTATATGGATCTTCGACTGACGTAGAATTCTCAGGATGTATTATAACAATAATCTATATAAAATTTTGGCACAAAAATACTTGATGTCGTATATGAAGACGTAAGTATTCGTACACGAAAAAGCATATCGGATATTAAATCCATAAACTTAAATTATAGAAACGATTGCGGAATCGAAAACATGAAACTAATCGCGATGTTACGGCGCGGTGCGGTTCCTGAGTTTCCAAGTAAGGTAATTGAATCGTAACTCTTATATTGTCGTGCTCTCTACGATCGCTTAATGATTATTTCTTTGAGAAGACGAAAATAACATAAAACCTTTCGATTTTCTTCCCTCTTCCGTTCTAACTACGGCAGCTCTAGACTTCATCTTCTCTACTTATTGTTAATGTCTGCATAACAATGGGCCGTACTTTATGCCGGTGGAAAGATATTATCAAACATCTTTGGAGCCGTTCCAAAACTAGGTAAGATGAGTGTCCCCTTCTGGCGAAATTGCCTTCGGAAAATTGTGGCAGCGAAAGCTTCGTCGGCCATCGAGCTACGTTGTGTGTTTGCAGTTGGTATTCATCGTTGTCGTCGCGTATTATAAATTTCAAACTTATAAGCCCGCTTGAACGTCGAATGGCTCTTGGAAAGATACTTCCGAGTAAGAAATACAGAAGCGCGGATGTTCAATTTCGGGGGTACAAAGTAAATTATTGAGGCGACGACGTGCGGGTCTTATTTTCTTTGATGATCAATAAGGCAATCGAAACATGTGAGTTCTACGATGATGCTTGTTTTAATGAAGAAATCATTTATCTAAAATACATCGGAGAGAAACGGAACAATCGTTCATAAAACATTAAAGTAATTAACTTTAATTCGTGTTATTTCAATATATCTATACATTCAAAATAACTATTATCTTTTACCTTGGGCTTATTCATCCCATTCTCGCATTGCGGCCTCCCTCCATGAGTTTATCTCTTGCGTGAATCTCTTTACCGTCTCTGGTAGATACTTTGAGGGTCTCGCCGGTACACTATCAGCATCTCGCCTATTCATTATCCAGTATCTACGTCTTTGTATTCATTTATTTACAACGTCATCTCTCACACACGTCTGACGATACTTTTGCAAGTGTTCCGCCAAAGCACGAAATGTCCTTTTATCCTGTTTTCCTTCGAAACTAAGGGAAATTTCGAAATCGATTCGTCTTAAGTGGTCCCTTGGAAACCGAATGGATTAACGGAAAGTGCCATTTCCTGCAATTGCAGAGCATCGCACACCTGCTCCACGAATCTCCCAAAGGTTCAGTAGCCGAGAAAAATAAGGAGGCATACGTTACAATGAGTCCACAACGTGTTAGTCTGCGACAAGGGAAGGAACGAGAATGTCAATAAAGTTTTCATCTAAGCAAAAGGTCTGATTCCCCGTTGATTATATATTATTATATTGTTGAATGGATGATTATCTTGATCCCGCGTAAGAGAAATCAAACTTACCGCGAAGGCGTTGAAGAACAAATGTTATGTGAAATTTATACAATGGTAATGTAGTGTTTAGTAGATAATCTGATCATTTGTTTGTCATTCAACAACGCAGAATGTGAATTCCTTGTCAATGTCAGTAATATCTTCGATGGGAAATTATATACTCAAGAACTTTAGATTACGATGTTTGGTGAGTCGTACAACGATTGTATTTTATAATTATTATAGTAATGTTACAACATAAAATATAAAAAACATCATTAATGGACTCAGCTGCAAAGTTTTTAATTTAATAAATGCTTATATATACGACCGAATGCCTGCATACGGATGTCCGCGCAATTGTACATTTACATCAACATATTTCTTGTTCATTCCAACGTAGGTGTACACGCGAGATATGCATTCGAAATGCACGGTAATAGTATAATGGAAAGCGAGAAAACAAGAAACGGCGTAACGATGCAAGGTCTGCCGGAGTAAATGCGCAATAAGCCGGAGTAGCAGAAAATGCCGAGAAATCTGAGTATCCGAGGAGGCTAAGTGGCAGCGAGATAAAGCTAGTCGAAAGATAATAAGCAGTGTGCATGGCAGCGTCCGCCGCGGGCTCATTGTTAGCTAAGCTGCCGGCGAGATAGCCGTGATTTAGAACGCGAATGCCAGGTTTTGGTCGAACAATGCGCCTATGCCCGTGGAGCCACGACTGCGTCTACTACACAACGAAATGCGGGGAGCGTTGAATCGCGCACGAAATCGCATCCCATCGCATTGCATTGCTGCGGTGCAGCACAGGAGACGGCAGCGAATAACGTTGGCGACCCTAACGCGCACTGCCTTCCTCGCAATAGTAATAGGCCACGGCCCACAGGGGTGTACCGTAATTGCCCGGCTCCGTTCTCAAGTAGCAGCCACTGGTCAATTTCACCCCGAAAACCTCCGAATGCCCTACAAACGCAAATAAACCCACAATCACGCTGTCGACTTCGAAACCTTATGACGTTCCTGTACCAAAGGCAAATTGCTTCAGTTCATAACGATGCCGAAAGTTGCTTGGCCAGCTTACGACAATCGAAATACGTGAATCTGTGCGATGTAATGCTGATAACGAAGTCCTACGTGTCTTTTAAAATTAATCTGATTTACTTCGACCAGTACCGGAGGCGGATGTCGAACGAAGTGCTGAATTTGAACACTCTCGAAACAATATTTTACAGAAATATCTATGTAGTATCCCAACGAAGCAATACAAACTTATGCTTGTGCTAAGATGTATACGTACATGGAGAAAAACCTATTGTACCATATAGATATAAGAATCATATAACTAGAAGGATATCATTAATTATGCCATCTGC
This sequence comes from Trichopria nigra, assembly GCA_030522945.1. Taxonomy (NCBI): domain Eukaryota; kingdom Metazoa; phylum Arthropoda; class Insecta; order Hymenoptera; family Diapriidae; genus Trichopria; species Trichopria nigra. The sequence continues at coordinate 5,128 of JAPYZR010000306.1, read as the reverse complement.
CTCTACTAGAGTCAGAATAGAATTGTAGGCGGCCATTTTTCGAATGACCAAATTCAATATTTTGTTCCGATCAACGGTATGATGGGCCGACGCAATTTAGAAAGATACCAAAGAAGTAAAAACTTTCATGATCAAAGATAGACAATTTTTCTGTTTAATTTTAAAGTTATTACGGAGGTTTTACAAAACACATTTGTCGTTCTCAAAATTATAAAATTCATAGAATAGAATAGAACTGTCCTCAATATTATCTAGATCCATTTATCGATCGAATACGTATGACTATTCTGAACTCATTTTGTGAGTTCTCTTTTGCCAGCACCAAAGCTGAACTTTAAGCGGACCAAAATTGAATAGTCCGCGATTCTAGGTTTTGCAGACGCTCTATAGAGAAATGTTGCTTTTAATGAAGCTCACTCTCCTCTACTACTACTACACTAGAAACGAAGATATTCTCACGCGCTCGTGAATGTGGACGCGATAAGGATATACGTATTACAAATGCGTACACACGCATACGCGTGCAGCATAGCCTGAAAAGCTGCAATATTCCGAGCATTCATACTGCTGAATTGCAATATCGCCTCTTTCTAGAATTGCTGCGGTGGTTCGTTAAACACCCCATTGTTCTCGTAAATACTCGAAAAAATAATGTGCGTTCGATTGCGTTTCATGATAGATGCACGCCTAGACGAGATCCAGGTTCTTTATTGTTTTCATTTAAGAATCTCAGTATACCTAATATTACATAAGATAATCATAATTATTTATTAATAGCGATTATATGAATACACACGTTGACTAGTGTTGGCTGTGTATAAAAGACGTTCACTTTTTTATTTTAAGAGGATTGCATTAATAACGATATCCCCTAATATTAACCCTTAAAATCTGTAAGAATAACTTGAGTCTGTTCATAAGTTTGCAGCTCAATATAACAAAGGCAAGTAAATCTTGCAGGTATAATTAAAACACTGATTAAACAAAAATCGGTTGGGGAATATACGGCCGTTAGATAGAACAGCAAAATTAGTATTCACCGATCGGTGATCATTGCGCGTCGAGTATTTGTATTCAAGAAGTTCAAAACAATTACTCACTGGCAGACAGTTACGAAGCATCATGCAATTGAAACTTGTGAACTCCTTTATATAAAGACGTCATTACGTTAACCAATTTGGAGATTGCGCTTGTTGGCTTCGCTCGTTCGGTTGAAGCGATTGCTATTGCATACTCGTACGCTCCCATCTTACTTGCTTCTCCAGTCTTGCAGGACAATTGATTTTTAGAGCACCTCTAGATTTCAATATGTCTGCATGCCTATATACTTCTATGTGTCTTTGCTATGGCAGCGGAATTTAAATATAAAGGCAATTGTAAAGCCACCACTACGGTATTTATTTGTTTAAAGTAATTCTTTTGATATAAATCAAGATGGAAATCTTTAAGAATCATTTCGAAAATTAATAATGTAAAGTATAGGAGGTAAACCTTCCAATTAATTTAGACGATACTTTTAATATTATTTTCATTTTTTCGAAAACCTGAGTTTCCTATAAATAATATATAAATATTAAATACTACAATCATAGATTCCTGGTTTATCGAAACAATAGGCAGTTTGCTGTATTCTATAGAACAATTTTCCGAAACAATAGAGTATTGATTTCCTCCCGAATAGATGCATGGCAAATTCAATATATCGTTCTGCTAAAGGGACTTGTCGAGTGACTGCTTCTGCTCTAATTATTGCGTATGATTCTGCAGATTATAAAGCGTTCTCGTCTACTATTGAATGTACATTAGGGAAGTTCTTCGCCTATATCTTAAGAAGAATAAGTTAAAAATGACAACTCAGTTCGCTGCTAGAAAGTGATTAACACAGACATCTCGAATGCGGTTTTAACACGGATAGGTAGAAACTACCAAATGAAGGACTCGGGAATGTCAAGGATATTAATGATTGCAGAGAACTGCCAAGCGACACTTGTGGATAACGATGAAAGGAACTTGGATGTGACCAACGAGCCGGGAAGAACAGGTGAAACAAAGGGCGTCGGAGGCACGTCCGACCAATGTGGCATCTGGTATATACTTGTAATGCAAGAGGGTTTATCGGACTTCTATTCAATTCCTACCTGTTTTATGGTAAATAATTTCTTCCATATTCAATTATATTTTAAATAATTTTGAAATTATTAAAGAAATACCTTGGTAAATATCAATATGCAGATTTAGAATTTAACCATGAATATTCCATTTTTTTTACAAGTAGGCTCTGTTTCATAAATTCCTTGCAATATGAATATACTCATAATACATAAGATAGGTGCTTTAAAACAGCCTTTAAATCGCGCCAACAATTTGAAATAGATATAAAAAAGAAAACGTATTCGGATGAAAGGAAATCTGTCTCGGATTACATCAAAAGTTAAGATAAAATTTCGCGATGCAATCAAATAATTGAACTGCTATTATGTCACGGAATTCGGATTCCAGATTTGATGGAAATTCCAGACAACGATTCAATGCTTTCGAATCGTATAATTAAGAGATTGAAATCGAAACCTTAGAATAGAGACATTCGATTTATGGTACGTGGGCATTGACGGATGCAGGAAGGATTCGCCACTGGCCGTTATTTAACTGGAAATCATGCTAGTCAGCACTGTTCTCAGTGGGGAATCTGCCCGGATAATTGTTCTGCACTTTTCTCCCCCAACATTGTAGCCGCTTGTGACGTAACCTCATTTCGGTGATTGATGAGATTTCCTCTCCGCTAAAGCTTCGCGTAGAAGTAAATGACAAAACAAACTTTTTTGTGACTACGTTTGTTTGACTGAAATTTGCAATTAATTATAGTACGTGTATATTATCAATTAATTATATTCTTACACAAAAGATGAAATAAATACCCGGGATTTGCCCGGGAATATCGTTCGGAGTGAATTTGTACATTGATATTCAAAATATAAACGTTTATTTTACGAGAGAATAAATTTAAGACGAGCCATAGAAGTGCTTTTACTAAGGTAATTGTCCTATATAAAAGACTTAACGAGATATAAAAGACTACTGAAACCTTATCATCTTGCATTCTTCGGAAGAGGCTTTCCGAAAATCGATTCACGATGATACTGTATCTATTTCTATAATATGGAAAACAAGGGGAAAGTCGACGAATTAAATCTTACGTAAATTTGTTTCATTGTTACCAATTATACAATAAAAAGTTAACGATTCATTTTAATAGATTTAATGTGCGTACAGACAATTAATATTACTGTATAAAATTATGAATTTCAGTAACGTCGTCTACATACTGTTCAGTTTCCTATTAGCCGTAGTATACCCGTTATGAAAAAATAATATTTTAAGAATAATAATGTATACAAGGATGGCTAAAAGATGTCCATCAAAATATCGATAATACATCAGGCAACGATTTTAACTGCTGCAGGATTCAGTATGTTATTGTTATCTATTGTTTGTATCGTTCGGTGGGTGATCGCACATGTCTGACCAAATTCATGCATTTAATGCGACTTCCACAATCATGCAGGTTTACCCCAATGAAATTTGCCCGTATCTATAATACACGATTAGGTATTAAATACGATCCGCTATGTTGTTCTTATGTAACAGGAGCTCTTATCACCCAAAAACACTTGGTGCTATTTAATTCGGGTATATATTTATAGAGGTATAAATGTGCCTTGTATCAACAAATGCAAATTCGAGTCCGATCCGAAACAAACCTAGTGTCACAATTCGATCTTTATACAGTTATGTTGAAATATTTACAGATACTATTTGAACTGGAATCGCTACTCAGGTTGCCAAGGATGAACATACAAAGGTATTTTCAATAATTTAATAGTTACATCTATAATATAATAACCTCGACCCCGTAATGTTTTAGTCATTATACTATGTGTAGCGGAATTTCCTAAAGCGGCATATCTGTTTTGAGAAACGCTGTACGAAAACTTGGTAATGCTCGTGTCGAATAGAGACACGGTTTTCTCACCACGATGTAGTTTTGTGACGGAGGGTGCTCACAACCCCGAACGTCCGGGCGAGCAACTGTTCTAGCGCGTTTTGAGCTTAGAACATACACGCTGGGAGGTTTCGAGGTACCGACAAGCTGCCACTTTCCCTCGGAGTTATCTTTCGTTTATGAGCCGGTGTACTTTATCGAGGCGACATGTTTTCCTCGTAAATTTCAAAGTTTGTCAGTGCACAGAGAAGCGACGAAGTCGTTACTCTTGCGACTGCAAAATAGAAGTGCGCGCCTTCAATAATCCCTTCGCGACACGTCCCTTCGTAAATTGGAAAAAGGAAAAATTACAAAACGATGAGTATCACTGGCAGTAGTGTGCAAAATTATTCTATCAAAAACAGCCAACATGCGTAACTTACATAGTTTCAGTAGTGCTCAGGTTAGTATAAATTTTGAACATAACCCCATGGAATAGTATCATGAAATTTACTTTTGTTGCATAATGAATAGTGTTACATAATGTAGCATATTACCGCATATTAATTATATCACATTTTGTACTATTAAATAACAAGTTGTTCCTGACTTGCTGATCTGATCTTTATTAAAAAATCCCACGTCATTTCGACTGTACATAATTTTATGTGAAGGATATGTACAAAAATTACTATTTTATGTGAAGGATACGTACAAAAGTTACTAAATAGTTATAAAAAGATGTTACCTTCACGGCACAAATTCTGCTTAGTTCAGCAACTTATACCGACACGGTATAGCTACCTCAGCAATACCAGTATTCTGAACGTAGTTTGCGTATTTGAGCTATACGGTATTGCTATGAGAGCAATAACTGATTACGACCTTGGGAGGAATAAATTTGCATTCGTGATGGGTGCTTCATGTTCAGTACAGCGCTCAGATTGTATTTTGCAGCCAATGCACATATCGAATCGACGCGTAACTTACGACCGGAGAATACGTCTCTGTATAATCGATGAACTCAAATTGGCTGCACCCTTTTACTACTACTAGAAATTTGAACGCGCGCTCCGCGCGCTTCTGCATTTTCTATTTTCGCTATAGTTGATTCATTTTTAAATACGAGTCCTAGAGCGCGACGAAAAT
>JAPYZR010000305.1:0-49588 GCA_030522945.1 Trichopria nigra | reverse complement strand
CCAAACCATCGTCACAAAGTGGAAAGACACAGGTTCAAGAAGCATTAGCAACTTTAACAGTTTCACAAGTTTTACCTAATGAAGCCGAAGAATTTTTACATGCTGCAATTCAGCCAAGTGAAAGTTTAGCATCATCACGAATCACAAGCAGGCCAGCAGCAGAAAGATTAGAAATTACTTCACTCACACACGCAGAGGAATTCAGAAAAACATTTCAACCAGAAACTCAGACTGGGAAACCTGAATTGGAAGAGCATACCTCTTTGACTATATCAGAAATTACGGCGGCTGAAGTAATTATATCTGAATCCATTTTTTCCCGGATAATCTTAAAATTGCATATACAATGAGTATGCAGAATAATCGATTGTTAACTAGAAGCATGATCGAACAAAGTATCAAGAATCGTAAAATCACATTCTCCAATCTTGAATCTCAAATCGAATAATCGATAATTTTCTATATAATTTATGTTTTTATGTATTTTTTTTTTATTTACATCTCAGCACCTGCATTTGACAACGTTGGGTCGTAATACATAAATAAAAAAATAAAAATAAAAATAAAAATATATCATTAAATTTTATCTGGTAATAAAATCATATATATATATAAATCATATCATATGTATATATATATATATATAATTATAAAATATATGCTATTATATATTACAAGATAAAATTTATATATAATTCATGTCGCAGCCAATGGAACAGCATAATTGACACGTGCTTCCGAAATATCGATCGCGTCGGTTTTAAAGGCTGTCACTGGATTTTACCGTCGAATTTCGATTAATTCACAAGGCGTCGGGAAGGAAAAGTGCGATTCTTACAAAGAGACATTCGGAAAGTTGGGTGGCTGCGAGCGACTGCTTTTGTCGGATGATCGAAGAGTCCCCCTCATCCCGTGGGACGCGACGCAGACGTAGAGTGAGACGGAGCAAAGGAAGATGAACGGCAACAATTGAGCAATCTTGCGATAGGCGATCCCGCCGCAACTCGGGTGCGTGCAATTGTGCGACTACACTTCACGTCTGTTTACCTTCGTTCTGGAAAATCCCCGGGGATCCTTAGACTGACAGATTTCGGATCTGAGATCTCGATTGTTTTGCTTTTCGAAAAAAAAAAAAATAAAAATAAAAACAAACAAAAAATCTATGGCATCCGTGACCATTGTGATTTTGTATTTCGTATAAATACATTTGATTTGGTTACATTTTGATCTCGAAAATTACATTTGGTTTTGGATCAGGGGTGTTAAGCAATGTTTCTAAGAGGTTTGAACAATGTGTTGCTTCCGCTTGTTTGATCATATCATTTTTGTATACAAGATTATTTATCAGATTGTTTATCAGATTGTTTACCAGATTACATACCAGACTATTTAAAATGATTTGTTGGATTGTTTCATCTTTCCATTGTTCCCCAGCAATCATAATTTTGACAATTATCATGTAACAATTAGGTAACAACTAGGTAACATTTATGGAAATATTGCTAAAATTGTTTGAATAATTCTGTTATCATAATTTAATAACAACACATTGTACGTAATTGCAAAATTTTCAAATAGATGCAATTAATGAATATTCGAGCTTCATATTCTAGGGATTAATCCGACAAATTGTACGTTTGTTGATTCGTCGTATGTTTACTCAGGATTCGAAATATATAATTTTAATACATTATTAAACCTGCACGTTGCAGTCAATAATCCAAGCAGCGTAATCGGAGCACTGGCGATAAAAATGTATAATAACATGCAGTTCATTATCGGCTTAAAGATTAATTAACGCAATATGTCAGTGCTTTGATGTAATTTAATTAAATCCATCATAATTGATTGCATTCAAATTTCCACGAACGCATCGGTGCTTACAGTGAGACAAGCGGTATTGTATTCAAATTTCAAGTTCTCCGCGGACATTTTCGCGAATGCGGTGACATCAAACCAGATGCGACTTTTTGGAAAAGAAAGCAGAACCAATGGCTTTTAAGTATTTTCGTTTACATAACATTTCTTCCATTATGTAGAACAGCAGCGAAAGATCGTTAAAGAAAACGTCCGTATCCGCAACGGAACGTTAACCTTCCCGCGGCAATGTGGAATTCCAAGTTCTTTTATTTTCGACCTTTTCCTTAAACCCCATTTCCCTTTTCCTCCTCGATTTATCTCCTTTTCATATGGAAGTTTTCATTTTCGTCAAACAAGTCGTCATTGGAAGTTGATAAATGCACGAATTTGTTCATCAAGTAACATAAACAAACTAGAAATACCAAAACCAAACTTTGGAATAATCGTAGATACAATATACATTAAAAAAAAAAAAAAAATTAATCATATTCAATCTTTGTTTGATGGAACACTAACTGACTGTTTGACGAATGAAACCAAACACAATTGTTTATCCGCATCTAAGCGTTTGAATCCATTTCGCCGAGGAATAACGTCGTTGGAAAGTTTTAAATTCGATGACTACATGGCGTCAAGAATTTTTAACGTGTTTCGTCCCTAACACCTCGATTATCTGTAACAAGCGAGGAGGCTGCTACCTGAGAGGCAATTACGCCAACTTTCTCACTTCGTTTTCCCAATTACGAGGTCGAAAGTCTAGCCGAACAATAATTGGCTTCCCATCATTGTAGCTTGCATTAGCTCGCTGGAGCGTGTGTGCACGTTCTAATGCCATTACTCGATTTTCTGTAACAATTTTTTACTTTTCCGTTATCAAACGAGTTATCGATAAAGTCAGCTTTAATTGTTTTCTTCCTCGATCCTTGGAGACTTTATTGTATATATATATATATAATCTTATATTACACTTTCATGATAATATTGCACATTGCTTTATTATTAAATATTAATTCAGTATCATCCATCGCACATCAATATGTGTGTCTGTTTTAAGTCCATAATTCGACCATTTTATGTCCACGTAGTAATTCGAATCCGAAAACTAGAACGAATCATGATATGAACTTCCATTGCTAATTGGGTTTGATGTTCATCACACGTACAGTGACATTAAATTGACGTAAAATGGACATCCAATGAACGTATTTGGCTTGTAATCGAACCAATAGGTACACGAAATTCACGATTAATATATTATACGTTGACGACCAATGAATTACGACCAAAGTAACAACTTCCCAGCGCTGATAATCCATCCTAAGCAGTCCTTTGTAGTTTCGATGCATTCGTCCAAGTCCTCGAGGAAGTGCAACATTTTAAAATGATTAAAAACTTTATAGCAAAATCTTAGGAGGCTTAGCCGCGCTTTCGCCCGGCCGCGGCTAATAAATTAGATCGGATTAACCGTGACGATTAATGTCGAAGTAGAAACGCCATAGTATCACGAGCACTTTAGGAATCTGCTCCGAGCTGCACTTAGCCCAATAGCCTGGCTCTCTCGTAGAGACCTTTTCGGAACTGCCGCACGGTCGTTCGCCGTAACTTGCCTTATATAGGTTCGCGATCATTTGCAAGTGGATTTTCAACGAGCCTGGTTTACAAAGAACTCGGACTGTTTAATCTTCTTTCGGGATTCCCCGAAGAAGAAGTACATCCCCGGGTCTGCCGTGCTTTCGCGCCTTTACAATTTAAAGCTAGTTCTTAGCGCGCCCAGTCATTCCGAAGTTGTTTCAACTTCCTTCCACCTGTTCCTTCAACGAAATTTACTGAATTACTGCCGTTTTATTTCTCATTTTTTCCGCGGCACTATTAGCCTGGGGCTGCGGATACAACGCGAACGTAATTTTAAACGAGCTTTTAATTAATGTGAATGAAGATTTTCATATTTTTACGGGAAATTCAAAGATATATAAGTTGGGAGAGAAAATGCAGAATCGCTAAGGATATTTGATGAGTATTAAAAATGAAATGAAATAATATGACGCGAGAGGATGATTAATAATTGTTTTAGTATTTATTTAGTAACTTTGTTTATCTGGATTCATCTTACATTTTATCATCCCCCTTCGTCTAGACACTTTTCGCGAACTCATGTTCTATTAGAAATTACCATTTTTCTGATGGTAGATTAATTCTATCTAGATTACCAAGAATAATTACCAGTTATAGACTGGAAAACTATAAAGCCCCAATGTAACTGGTAGAAGCCTAAAGTATATAGGGCCGTGATAACAATGGATGTACATGATGTAAATCACGTAATTTATTAATGATATTTATTTGTAGCTCTTGTTCTTTTTCATCAGTATTGCCATCACTATAATCATTATCATCGTTATCATAATTATTATTATCGCAGCCATTAATTTTATGACTGTCACTATTTCCCAGGTAAATATTATTGATATTATTGCTGTGATTGTGATCATTTTCTTCACTGCAATCATCTCCAAATTCTTCATTTCCTTCTCTTTCTTCATATTCTTCTTCCCAGTCTTCACGATCCTCCTCTATTTCAATATAAACATTCCTATGTTCCCTGTTCCTGACATTCTTACGATGGACATTACTCCAAATTGTATTTCCTAATGCCTATATACTTGCAATTTAGCGAATGGTACTCTTAAATTATTTATCACTTGTTTTCATTAAATGGTACTCTTAAATTATTTATCACTTGTTTTCATTTATGAAATGGTACCTGTTCCTTATTTTCCATATCCGCGAATTTTAATGGACTACTTTATTTTAAAAAAGAATTTGTTATAGAAGCGGTCATATCTGGTATTTTCTAGACAAAAGCAATATAGAAAAGAGACAGAATTCACATAGTAATTTTCAATATAGATTTTCTAAGTAAAATCTAGACAGAATCGAGAGATTTTCTCGTAATGATTTTATGGTGGTTTTCCGATATAGGGCCTTTACAATAAACCGGAACGCCACGATTACATTCTGCCTGGGGGAAAACGATGGAAGTGAAATGGAAGACGGTAAAAGATAAAATGGAACCAAATGAAACGTAAGATTGGGCGATTAGATAAAATTAAAGAAGATGGCATATGAAAAGCAAGAAGATGAAAGATGAAATAGAGTACAATGGATGAAGAAATGGAAAACTATGGAAGGTAAAATGGAAGATGGAAGAATATAAAATGGAAGAATGTGGAACATGAGATTAAAGTCGATTGAAGATGAAACGTGAAACGATGGAAGCTGAAATAAACGAAAATGAAGAAGATGAAATGGCAGATGAAAACAAGACAATTGAAGATAAAGTATAGTACAAAAGGTGTTGAAATAGAGTACAATGGACGATGAAACGGAAAACGATGGAAAATAAAATGGAAGATGGAAGATGGAAGAATATAAAATGGAAGATTGTGGAACATGAGATTAAAGGCGATTGAAGATGAATCGTGAAACGATGACAGCTGAAATGGATGACGATGGAAAATGAAATGAACGAAAAAGAAGAAGGTGAAATGGAAGACTTGGGATGAGAAATTTAAAGAAGATGACAGATGAAATGGAAGACAATGGAAGATAAAGTAGAGTACAATGGAAGTTGAAATAGAGTATAATGGACCATGAAATGGAAAACAATTAAAGATAAAATGGAAGAATGTGGAATATGAGATTAAACGCGATTGAAGATGAATCGTGATACGATGGCAGCTGAAATGGATGACGATGGAAAATGAAATGAACGAAAATGAAGAAGGTGAAATGGAAGACTTGGGATGAGAAATTTAAAGAAGATGACAGATGAAATGGAAGCCAATGGAAGATAAAGTAGAGTACAATGGAAGTTGAAATAGAATACAATGGACGATGAAATGGAAAACGATGGAAGATAAAATGGAAGATGGGAGAATATAAAATGGAAGAATGTGGAATATGAGATTAAAGGCGATTGAAGATGAAACGTGAAACGATGGATGATAAAATGGAAAACAGTGGAAGATGAAATGGAAGACGATAAAAGGTGAAATGTATGACGATGAAATGTCCGTGTAACGTTTATCTAGTCCATGACCAAAATTATTTGATCATTTTATATCATTGTACTTAAACGATGTGTCGGATTGTTAAGACTGACGTAAAAAATAACTCTTCATGATTACCTAAGACACAATTAATCTATTATATTCTGCTAAGACTATCAACTATTGGCAATAGATTCCGTTAAAATGAAAAGACGACCCTAGTTCCGAACCCATCTTTACGGGTCACATTTCAAAAAAATATTTGAGAGAATGTCCAACAATGGAAAGAAAACTGTTAGGTATTCCGGGGACATTCGTTCGGCTGAAAATATTATTATCATCCTTTCTATATGTCCACTTCCGAAGGCATAAAACATCCTTCCGGTCGATGTATTTTCAACGGCGGATCGGCTCGTACAATGGACGGTTCCGCCAGTGGACGGAGATTTAACCGAGAGCTTGCAAAGGCGGCATTGGCCGACGCTGATGATGAATCCGCGCCCATCGAAAACCCATACGGTGAAATTTACATTTTTATGGCCCTCGGGCCAGACTTTTCGTCCCGTGGGAAACCGAGGGCTGGCCTCATCGCGTTCGAAACGCTGCTGCCTCAACTCTTTCTTCATTTTCATCTCAGCGCGTAAATAATTTTAAAGAATTTTTTATTTTCATAGTATTTTTTTTTCTCGACGAATAAAAATCCTTTTCTTTCATTTCTATAGAGGAGCAACATTTGCTTCTTTTAGGTAAAGTAGTAAAATTGGCATATTTTATCGTAGAAATTCGTTTACTTTCAATCGATATCATAGAAGAAGGTAGTAAAGGGACGTTGCTGTTAGTGTTGCATTATATTTGTTATAAGGCTCTTACAACAAATATATTCTATTCACGTAAATTTCTCTCAATAATCGCAAAATGTTACAGTATACCGGGTAGGAAGAGCTTGGAAAGGCTTGTTCAAACTTCAGCGTCTCGCTTTGAATACGCCAGTCTGCTGAGAGACGGAGGTGTAACATTGCAGCCCAGGAATTTGCGCGTGAAGCATCCGCACGCACACGCGTACGCCAATCGTGGTTATGTGTGTACATACCAGCTCCGTATACTTCGTGTACGAATATTATATGGTTCGAGCAATAACAAGGACGAGCCGAATGAGACGCACTCGATGGAGACGAGCGCGAGCAAGAGCGAGAACAAGGGTGGAAGGGTGGATGAGTGTATATGTGGTGAGGGTGAACTTGAGATTGTTCCTCGCGTCTCAGAGAGAAAAAGCGTCGAAAAAGTTTTAACGAGAGTGCGCCCGGGATCTTCGGGGGCCGCGAGCGTTTTCCTTCTTAACTCGGTGATTTTGAGCTCCGGAGAAACGAAAGGCCAGACAGCTGGCAGAGAGGGGAAGATATTCGCGCATCGGGAGACGATACTTTCGCACTTTTCTCGTTTCGCGCCTGAATTTGTGCCGAATAAGTAACACGGCGACGTCGGGTCCGACCCTCTTTGGGAACGAGCTGCGGAAAAAGTCTCCGAGTTGGAGTCGTTTAACCGAAAAAGGAAGCAAAACACGCGAAATATTGTTCGACCCTGTATGGGGTATGAATAGGTGACGGAATATGGTTTAGCCGCATCTAGAAAGACGTTTAAAATGCGGTTATTGAATGGAAATGGGGTGTAAAATGGATATGCGTGAAATGGCGCCTTTACGGAGATTTCTCTTTTTTTTTCGCTCGACTTCAGGTTTCCTACAATTAATGAAACGAAATTGACACATAATAATATAGTTGAGTGAAGAATAAAAGAATTGACTACTTATAACATGTTCGATACAATTGGAGGAAACCAGAAGCAAGATGAGAGGGACATGTCCACGCATCCATGAGGAATCATCAATCATCCGAAACAAATGACAAGAGGATATGCATCATTTCGAATCTCGAACAAACGGTCTGGACCATTACATGGTATTATACGTTGTTTGGTTAAACAAAATATCATGGAATACTTTGGACCCTTCCAGGAGGAATTCTTAATCATCCAGAATAAATTACGAGAGGTTTGGATTGGACTAAAATAGTGATGAGATTTCATTATAGTTATGTTGTTCCATACCCTCTCCCATCATTTTTCGGATGACATGGTATTTGTGAACAATTAGCCAGGACCATTTTCGGGAATCCAAAAATTTAAATGTCATGTAATAGTTTGAACCCTTTCACTAAGAATACCAAATTGTCTAACCTTGGTAAATAAAATTGACATGGTCTCGTGAGGGCCAGGCTTCTGGAGTCGTGGCCATGGCAAGGCCACATGAAATGTTCTACCAGGGAATTTCTTAAATTAAAAGTAAAGTGAATTTAAAACTGGAACAGAGAAATGAAAATACCAGCCTGGAATTATTTATAGGTATGACAATCTTTGTCAGGAAAAACAATAAAAAAAAAGGCATCCGATACAATAAGGAAGTAGACCCATAGAAGATGGCCCTAAGTGTCTAGTCTTTTTAGTACTTTATTAGAAATGGAAACTTCGTGTCAGATCTATAGAATGAACAAATTTACGAAATCCACCAATTCATAAATCCAGATACACGTAATAGAAACAAAAAAATAAGGTAAAAATATGAAGACATGAGGTGCTCTGCGAGCGGTATGTTGTGGTCGACCCAGTCTACCAGTTCCAACCACTGTTGTACAAAACACCCCAAAAACAAACGAAATCGATTAGGCGCCGAAAAAGTATTGAATGAAATTTTGCTAAAATTCTGAAACCTTCGTTTCGAAATGTAGCAACAAAAAAACACAAGCAAAATTTTGCCCAACAAAGCGAGAAAGGAGCGCAGGGAAAATAAAAATTGTTCGCCCTAAAGCTGAAAGTGTACAACCGCGGCGTGCAGTTCGCTGGTAACGACGTGCTGTCCATTCGCTCGAGCAATTAAAAGTGCATTCGCCGAGTACTGTGCGCCCGTAGAATAACGCGGCGGTTACCTAAGCGAAATCCCCATCGACAGAATGGGGCGGCTACGGGGCGAACTATCGTGCAATGTAACGCATTAGGAAATTAGCGTTTCCTGCCATAGCAATCACGATAATGCGTCGCCGTCGTCGAAGGTACGTGCCTTGTTCGGCTTTGTGGATGCGTTCGGCTCCCCGATACCTGCCCGATTAATAACTAATGAATTTAGCGAGCGCCAGTCCTAGACGACGAGGCTCCGAGGAGCCTCCAGTTGTGCAATTTCCGAGTGACGTCTTGACGTCCCCGAATGCAAGCCGCCCTTCGAAGTCTCCGCCCGCCCTATGCGCATCGACCCCGAGTCCTCCGTAATACAATTTAGGAACACAACAAGGCCGAGCGTGGCTGACTATTAAGGTGCAGACACAACGGTAGGCCGTCTCGAGCGTCCCACCACGAAGAATGCATGCAAATTTATTCCGCGAAGGGTTATTTTTTCGGGGATCCTACAAAGAAGGGGGATTGAGACAGTGGAAATTCATAAACATTAAAATATACTTTCGACTAAAGTCGCGGATTATATTTGCGTCTGTAACTGGTAATGGAATTTCGGCAAAGTGGGGAGAAACTTCAGCCGCTAAGGCTGACATTCGTAGTAAGTGACGTAATCCGAGGGAACGTGTTTCAGTTTAATTCTATTAAACGGATGATACGCGTACGATGGATTTCTTTGTTACGTTTGGTACAATGTCATTTTTATTTGTATGAAATAACTAATAGAAATAACATAAAGACATATCGAAAACAGGAGATGCCGAAGAAATGTGATACTTATCGGCTGACATTGTTCAGGTGTCCTATATCATTTTGGTTCAGTTCTCAGGATATTAAAAACTGATAACGTCAAAGATTCGTCAGAAGATCCACTGAAGATTTTCGGAACCCTGATACTAATGGAAAAAATCAGAATTGGAAGAGGAATCATTCAAATGAAAATAAAAACATAACCTATTCTGGTATAGTATGAGCTAACCTGACATAACCTATAAAAAAAATGAAAACGTCAAATAAAAGCCTAGAAAAAATGAGATTATAGATTGGAACATATTGTTGATTTTGAAATATCCTACCACTGGCGTAAACGGATAGAAACTTATCTGAACCATAGCCGCTGTTAAAATATAAGTATTTTGAATAAAACTTTAATACCTCTGGAGCTTCGGAGGATTTTCTGTTTACTTTTGCCGGCTTCCGGGTTATCGCCACGTTTAGAGTAACGTAATTGCCGACGTTTCGTAAACATTGTACTTCGCTTCATCAGGGATAGTATTAGGTTGGAGGGTCTATAACCCGGAAACCAGAGAAAGTAAGACTTTAATATCCGGAGCATCTCGCTGAACTTCCGCGGGTTTAGAAATTAATTAATCAAAATAATTACGAAGCTCCTCATATTTCGCTACGTTTTATGATTTATGAGTAAAGGGATTTTATGTATTTTTTTTTTAGTGTTCAGACTTCGAAAATTTAAAAGTTTTAAACGCATTTTTTGCTCTTTTTTAGCCTCGGGTTATGATGTTGACAATAATGACGAGGATAAATACGATGATGATAATGAAGTAGTGATAACGATAATGATGATGATGACGACGATGAAAATAATAATGACGACGATGAAGATATTAATGACGACTATAAATACAATGATGATGATGATGATGATTATGATGATGATTATCATAAAGTAATGAAGATAAAGACCAATACTATGATGATAACGATGTTGATGACAATGAAGTAATAAAGACGATGACCATGACGACGGTGAAAACAATAATGACGACGATGAATACGATGATGTATACGATGGCGATGATGATGATGATAACGATGTTGATTATAATGCAACAATAAATACAACGATTAAAACAATAATAACGACGATGAAGACAATAATAACGACGATGTAGACAATAATGATGACGACGACGTAGACAATAATGACACAGGTAGATGTAGATAATATTGTCGATGATGAAATTAATAATGACGGAGATGAAGATAATAATGAAAATGATGAAGACAATAATGATGATGAGGAAGACACTATTGACGTCGATAAATGCGACGACGACGATGATGATGAAGACGATGATGAAGACGACAATCATATTGAATTTATGATGAAGATAACCAAATGATCCAATATAAATATTAAAAACAAAAATGTCAATACTCAACTTTAAATGTAATTTTAAAGTTGAAGATATTCAACTAAAAACCTTTAATATATCTTTAGGATTTGAAGACAATGGGTAACGAGAACAAGTAAACTATCAGGAGGGATGTCCACCGATCGGTACGGGCAACGCATGAATGGTCTATCCAGCCTCCAGCTACCGGCCCGGCCGCCTTATCTTGACAGGTGGATTATATGGCTTCCGAAATTATCATGCAGTCATACCACTCGACACCATTACGGCGCCCGTCTCGTTCTATCTCTTTCTCTGGAGCCCCACCTTCTTGCTCTTTCTGGAGCACCATTCTATCCCATTCTCTGCGCGCCCACATTGCACCACGTTCTTTGAAGTACACGCATGTGTGTGCGAACTTTGAATCATGGCCGCGATATGCAATTTGGAAAGTAACCGATGCGTGTAACGCGATAAGATTCATCCTCGTCTGTATACAATCCTAGTATTGGAGGGTATCGCTTCTGTTAGACCCAAAAGACTCTACTAAGTACACGGGACTTTGGCATTAATTATTTTGTTTTGCGATAGGTTTAACTTTCGTATACACGCTCGGGTGTAAAGGAGTCTCAACTTGTACAATATTCCCGTCTGGTCGTTATGACGTTATCGTCGTATTGGTTTGCAAAAGAAAGCATTAGTGGTGAAGAAATTAATCAATAACGTAGATAATATACGTATACATCATATGGATCCCATTTTAATATATCTCTGTTGGTCTGTTTCCACGTGATTAAGAAATGTGCAATTAGTCTTGGTTTCAGATTTTCTAAACCCAACGTAGGGCAATTGACGAAACATAACAACTACATTTCTTTCCGCATATTATATTCATAAAAGTTTCAAGGTCTGATTTCATGATCTAAAGAAACTGTTGTAGTTCTGCATAGAATTCCATCAGGTATAGTGAGTACGGATTCCAAATGTTTTCCGACATGGTTTGATTACGTGGGGAAATGGTTTACCACATGCAACATTGTGGTTTCCATTTACTAAGTGAACAACCGGGATCCCTCTTCGGATCAATTTTCCGTTTGATCCAAATAATTTACATTCACATGATTTAGAAATATATCGTGGGTGTAAAATTATAACATTTCGGTTTTTATCCCTACAAAAACAGATAATTGAATTTCGTTGAGAACTCCTTGCACACGCGTAAACAATGTCGCGCTTGGCTCAGATTGAAGCGCTGTTTGGCGTATCCTGCCGCAAAATTCAATTTCCTCCGTATAGCGATCGACATCTCAGCGGGATGTTCGACGTAGTAGTCGAACTTGAGGGATCCGCGATTTCGTTCCGATTCAGGGTACCACGTGTGCGGATGATACCGCTTCGGGACACAATTCGTTATAGCTAAACCGCATGCGCTTGCACCAGATCGCAACTGAGGCGAAGCCAGAGGAAGCAAAGGATGGGGACGACGATAGGGTAGATTGCTATGAAGTTAGCTAGTTAACTCGACGATATAACCGGTAGCAAGTTAGCGCGAGAAGTTGGCACCAGTCGCGCGCGTCTCTCCCAAGACCGATGCGTTTCTAACTATTTCATTGTTTCATAATTGACGCATTCGCGGCCGCCTCTTTATGCATATCTGCCTGAGCAAGGAGTTGCGAAAGTCCCCGATGTTGTTCTCACTTTTATGACATCTGCCGGTATTAATGCGCTATTGTCAGCTACCGCCTTGACACGAATCCACCGTCAGGTGTATCAGCTGTTGATTTTAGAAATACGCTTGGAATGAAAATATTTGTTGGCATTAATTTCACTGTTAATGAGAACAATGCGGGGAGTTTAGTATCGGATGCACGAAATTGCACTTTAATGTCTCTGTTCACCGAATATCTTCGCCACGTACGTAAAAAATAAACATTTGACAGGTGGAAGTTTACTGAAAAAAAAAAAAAAAACAAAAAAAAAAAAAAAAAAAAAAAAAAAAAAAAAAAAAAAAAAAAAAAAAAAAAAAAAAAAAAAAAAAAAAAAAAAAAAAAAAAAAAAAAAAAATACGGAAGAAGGTGCGAAAAGGGGGCCAAAAAGTATCAACGAAATTTAAAATAATCGACTAAAACTCGCACAAACAATATCAGAAATTTGCGAAAATCGATGAATGTAATTGACAATGATTGAATATGATTGATAAAGATTAAAGCAAATTGACCAAATGTTAAAATGGGAAAACACAAACGAGAAAAATTAACAAAAATGTTAAAGATTGGCAAAAATAATAGCCGAGCATTTATACTAAATATGAAATGCCAAATTAATAAATATTGTCGATAAAATAGGACAAAACATAATTGTTAAAAATGTAAATTAAAAAAAATTGTTAATAATGACAAAAGTCCAGAATAATACACACGAATATTATAAATTGTATATTGGCACAATTGATATGAAATGATGAAAATTTACAGAATTAACAAGAGCCGTAAAATGTTGTAATAATTGTTAATAGTAAAAAATTTTACAAACAAAATTGAGAAAAATTCTATAGATATAAAAGCTGTTGGAAATTCTGGAAAACAACAAAACTTTAAGTATATGATAATTATTAATTGTGGCAAAGAAAGGGTAGAAACATATCAAACCTAACTGATAAAAATATATAGACTAACATTTACGATAGTTGGAAATATTGATCCAATTAATAAAATCGGGCAAAATGTTGTAAAAATTTAAATTGACAAATATTACAAACATTATTATTCAATTAATGAATATTGTGAATGAATTTAAAAAATGAACGCGAGTGATAATTAGTTATAAGAATTCTCAACATTACATCAAAATTGTTAATGGTGACCAAATTGAAGTAACCTAACCGACCAAAAGAAGTAAAAACCGTAAAATATATACGGAACAAAAGGAAACAAAATTTAACACGCAATTGTTAATAGTGGCAGACAAAGAATAAAAAGAATTTAAAATTGGTAAAAGTTAAAAATAAAGTACAATAATTGTCGAAAATATATAATTGTTAACCGTGGCAGCAAATATTGAAAACTAATAAAACCTATAGGTTTTATTACCTATATTCAATTATATTTAATTATAATTGAAAAAAAAACAAACAAATGCAAACAAATTGAAACAAGTTAACGCAAGTAATAAATATTTTTTAGAATTGTGAAAATTACATCAAAATTGTTAATCGTGACAAAATTTCACGAACATCATTGAAATGAGAGTAGTCGAAATATTAAAAAAATGTGCACAGTGTTAACAAAAGGAAACCGAATCCGGTACATAATTGTTAATAGTGTCAAAAAGAAGTTTAAATTCACAAAAATTGAAAAAATGTAAAAAATGACTATAAAGTTAACAAATCATGTACAATAATTTTCGAAACTGTATAATTATTGACAGTGGCAAACAACATTAGTTTGTTTAAAGTGACAATTACGTACAAAAATTATTAAAATTGTTAATGATGACAACACTTGACGACGATATTTCAAAAATTGAGAACATTTCGTAAAAATTGTTGATAGTGACAAAATTAATCGTAAAATATTACGTTTATATGTAAAAAAGGCAGTAATTGCCGATGGCCTTTTGAAAGTACGAGATAATATCAAAAGCAAACGTTTCGTATCGATGTTTGCACTTTATCTTTCCTACGCAATTTTATCAACAAACCCAATTTAAAACAAGTCTAAGTAATGGCAAATATTGACTCGCCTTTCGACAATTTTGTATCGCCGAAAAGCGCGTCGTATACCCTAACAACCTACCTTACGCACGACTCTCGAGTAAAAAGATTTCGGCGAGCGATCGATTTCGGCGCGATGCAACAAGCGTACTTAAAGCTGGCTTTGAAAGCCATCGTCGTTCGGCAGATAATTTTACGGCAAAGTGGAGGTGACTGTCGCCGACGACGACATCCCTCTCGTCGAGGACGACCGAAATTCATCTTCGTCCCATCCTGTTCCGTCCCGTCGAGACTCGACCGATACCGTGTCACGATGAATTCCCAAGCAAATGCGTGCCTTCCAATTCGAGTCCCTCATCCTACGGAATACTCATCCCGTGGAATACATTTCACCGTACACGATTCCACGAGTCCTGTAAGCGCTCGCTTCGAATATCCGGACAGATATTTCCAGCGTCGGTACGGCGACGGCGTGCCGTTATCTCCTTCGAGATTTGCAAAGTGAGATCAACTTGGAATTTCGATTTACAATTTGTTTTGGTCTGCGCAAAAGGAATGGATAGTCTATGGATATTACGCGGGAGAACAAAAGATGTCGCAAGGACGTATAGTATAAAACATTATTTCATTGACTTGATTTGACTGTAAAAACATCAACTTCACTCGTACACATTATCATCATACAAAGTCAAAGATAGGAAGAGGAATTCACGCTATATTATTGATGCAGGCATATTACAATTGATGCAACAATGCAATTCTCTCAGTAAGTAAACAATCTGTAAGTAAACAATAACTTGTTGGAAATATGTAAGGTGTCCACAATGTATGAGACGATTCTTCCTACAATTTCCCACCAAATAATTTCAGTACCAAAATTTGATCCGGTTTAATTGCCACGAATCATTTTTAATTGGCCTCTACGGTCCATTATAACGCTTTGCGATGAGGGGTCACCAGCGGACATTCGGAATCCCCATGATTTAGCCTTTGGCCCCTCACTCAAGTGTATTTGAATAGTCTGCAAGGGACAATTAAAATTAAATCGCTATAATGAAAGTATCGATCGGATCAAAGTACCCCACGATAACATGGCCAGAATGCCACTTTCAATGAAGCGGAAATTATTAAAATCCCGGTTTCATGCATGCCTATGTTTTGTCGACTTCTGGATTTTTCAGGAGCAAACACTTTTGAAACCGTCGTTTTTAACGTCTCAACGACAAACTGGACATTTCTCGGATAATCGCGGAACGAAAATAAATCGGTTCGACGTGAAAGACTTTAAACAATTCATGCCTTCAACTTATTTGGTGAAATCTAAAAAGAACCGCGCTTAAAGGATCGGGACGTTGATTAACGGGATTGAATTACGTTTTTTAACATGAGGAATATTGAGGACAAATTCGCTTGCAATGACTTATTTCTAACCTAACCTGTCACTTAACTATTTCTAATCAGATTCGTGTCATCAGTTTTGTCATAGCTTGACCTAATCTATACTCAATAAAAGACGAAAATACAAGACAATGCAATCCATACAACCTAAATTTTGAAAAAGATCTGACGTAGTAGCTCAACACGAGTGTGGCGATGGAAATGAATTGGTATAAAAATAAAAATAGAACAGTTCGCAAAATCCGTGAATCGTAATGCGCAGTTTCGACCGACGTAAAAGCCCCGAGGAATCGTGAAATTATAAGTATACGAATAAAATGTGTAATTACGATCTCATTTCTAGAATGCCAAAGTCCTAAGAATAAGAACGGAGAAGGACGGAGCTACCATATATATATGTATATAGTGCAGAGAAAAAAGCTGATGGAAAGAATGGAAGACTATTACTCCTGCGGTATGATGCCATCGAGCGTAACGACTGTTATTACTGCAACAACGGAAGAAGACGAATCGATATAGAATATAGAGTTACAAAGTAGGAGAGGGCAAATGGTCGATACGGAACTGCCTACTACATGCCATTATAGTTTCTCCCGTGTGTCAACGGCACGAACCGAAATAAGAGGATAATTTCGCCATTGTCTTTATATATATATATGTATATTCGGCGACGTGCGATTTAACTGCGAAGGAGGACCCGTCGCGGTCCAGTGGCGATGCGGAATAATGACAAATCGCTTCGTTAAAAGGGACCTTATATACTTTCCCGTACTGGAAAACTCAGTGCGCGATGAAAAAGTAATTTAAAACTTCCACTCTTTTAAATCGGACGAAAGAAGTAGTGCTCCGCCGAGCAGCGGCGGCGCTCTAACAAAAGGAAGCTTTAAACGCAAAATTACGGAGGTTATAACGAATGTCGCAATGAAGGAGACGATGAAATTGGTCGGGGATTATCTTTCCGCGTGATTGAGATAACCGGCACGTATGACATATGTAAAAAATAATCGCCATCTGGTTTTTTGTCTAAATTTTTTTTAGGAAATTCTTTTTAGCCAAAGTGAATGAAAACAATGGAATGCGTATGTGATGATTGCGTTGGTACTTGCGTTAGTATTTATTACGTATAATGTAAACGTCTATGTAATGCTACAAAAATATTATATACAAATTATATAAAAGTTGGTGTGGTATAAAAATGGTGTAAAGTGGTATAAAAGTAGTATAAAATGGTGTAAATGGTGTATAAATATAGTATAAAGGTTCTATAAAAGTCGTATAAAAATTGTTTAAAAGTGGTGTAAAAAGGGTTTAAATGTGGTATAAAAATGGTTAAAAAATGGTGCAATAATGATTTAGAAAGTACATGAAAATGCTTTTAAAATGGTACAAAAGTGATTTAGAACGGTATAGAATTGTTCAAAAGTGTTATAAACGATTTATAAACGTTTTATAAAAATTCTAACAAAATGACATAAAAATAGTATGAAAAGTTTAATGCTATAATAATATTACACAAATTGTATATACGTTAATATGGTATAAAAATGATATAAAAGTGGTATAAAAATGGTTTAAAAGTGGTACAAAAGGTATAAAAGTGGTATAAAAATGACGTAAATTTCGTACAAATACTGACTCGAAGATAATAGAAAATGCATTTAAAAATTTTATTCAAATTGTTCGATGGAAATCTGAAAATTACATAAAAATAATATTAGGTTTTTTGAAGAATTAAATAAGGTACATTTGGAAACAATTTTCAAATGATGTAAAACTGTTGAAATTGTCAAAGAATTATTTAATAATCGTTAAAAAGGTTTAGAAGACGTTTAAAAATGGTTTAAAAGTGGTGTAAAAATGGTTTAAATGTGGTATAAAAGTGATGGTTAAAAAATGGTGTAATAATGATTTAAAAAGTATATGAAAATGATTTTAAAGTGGTATAAAAGTGGTTTAGAATGGTCTAAAATTGTTCAAACGTGTTATAAAAGATTTATAAACGTTTTATAAAATTTGTAACAAAATGGCATAAAAATATTATGAAAAGTTTAATGCTATAATAATATCACACAAATTGTATAGGCGTTAATATGGTATAAAAATGATTAGAAGACGTTTAAAAATAGTTTAAAAATGGTTTAGAAATGGTTTAAAATGGTTTAAACATGGTTAAAATGACATGAAAAAGTATAATAGTTAGACAAAGACATGGATCAGTTTTACTTGCTTATTTTTCATTACGGTTCAACCAGTAAGGTAGAATCATCAATCTTCACAGGACGACACGACCATTACAGACGAGCGATTCCTGAGAATTAAAGTATAGATCATCGCGATTGGACATGACATTAATCAGAAAACGATTGGATTATCTCCAGTAATCCAATATAGGGAACTGTAAGAAATTGTGGGAATGTAAATTGTGTCTTTAAGAATTTCTTTCTCATACTTTTAATTACCCAAGATAATGTGTACACCAAACTCCGCCCGGCACCCCTTCATTGTACGAGGGATGAAGACGTATCGTGCGAGGAAGTTTACGGACAAGGAAGTTTCGAGTGTTCTCTCGTGATATTCCTTTCACACATGCAGGCAACATCCCAGGATGAATTTAGCTTCTTCAAGCTGGTAGTAGGGCAAATGCAGCGGTAGGGTTCTGGTCGGTTATGGCGCAACAACGGTAACACATAGCGCACGGCAGAACGGGCATCGTGCAAATAAACTCGGGCCGAAGTTTACAACTACGCGATTGCGTAATAATATACGAAGCAGACTCACGGTACGTCGCGTCGCCCCCACCCCTCCCACACCCACACATACAAACACACACCATTCCCGTTACAATTCTCGCAGGATCGGAGAGACCGGAATGTTCAGCAGACGTAACTGCGAGGAAGCGCAATAGAAATCGTCGGCATTATGCGCAACTCGCCCGGATAAGACAGACCAAACGAAAATTAAATGCGTTCGTAAAATGCACTTTTGGTATGCAAGGAATTCGACGGGATTGCCAATCGATTCTTTTGTTTTCGGAAATATCTGTAGGTGATCTGTGTTCATCAGTGATTTTTATTAGCGATTGCGAGTTTAATGCGATTGAAACTTACAATGGACGATAAGAATTGATTGGCTTAAAGTCATGATGGATTGTGTGAAATGTCCATTATAGATTTAATGGGAATAACTATGAAAATAACTATACGGAAATAATTATGGAAGCATTCCACTACTAGAAGTATTTTACAAGCTACATTTAACCTAAAATATTTCGTGATGAAATCTGGATTATTAAACGCCTCGGAATGAAATGGCTTAAAATGGAAGTCTGCTCCAAAAGCATTTATTGCTACCAATGTTAAAATCAATGGGTGAAATCGTAGTTTTCGACACTAGTGCGTAAAGTACTACTTTTACGCTGCGATCGTTAAACAGGCGAGTGTATAAACGTACATTAGACACGTGTGCCAAACAATATTTTTGTAATTCCATGAATGAATTTAATTTTACGGTGGGTAAACGTTTCAAAGAGTGCGGAAAAACGAACTTTACGCACGGAATTAAGAAAAAAGTGCATTTTTTTGAACAATTAACAAACAAGCCACTGAAATATATCAAATCAAAGATACGAATTGGTCGGAATTTTCACGGATATATATATATATATATCTAACCTTATCGAAAATTCGTTTCACATGCGGGACTTTTACCCCGCGCACGGAAAATGTTGCAGTTTATTTGTGATATTGATAGTAGATTTGCATGAAGGGATTGCTTCCTACATCGAGCGTATCCTTATGTATTAGATATAGGTATATACTATGCAGGCTTCGTAGAAACTTATTTATTGTACCGAACAATAAACTACGTGATACGAATAGCCTATAAAGGGATATCGAACCGCTCCAGTCGTTTCCGGGACGATTATTTCGCAATCGCGATGTTTTCAATCGACGGAACATTTTTTAATTATATACAATTGTCATTTATTCTGTATTTACGTATACGGTACGTGATATATGTTCGTGGATTAATTTTATATTCTGTTCATTATGGCACGATTCGTGATTTCCTTAAAAAGAAAAAAAAAATTCTATGAAATCATTCAGTTAAGATACGCACATTCGTTCGTATACCATTAGATAATGCGGATTCTCGTTATCATTTGCCTGAGCTTACGGCCGGCGCACATGGCTTTGGGATCACGCGACGAATGTTTATACCGGGCATATGGTTCGTAACGATTAGGTCGTTATCGCGATACGCTTTTCCATTTGCGAATATTCGATAGTTAACTTTACTGCATGATACATTTCGAGGTTGTTGATCCGTCCCCAATGAAAGACTTGCGTTTTAATAATTGCTCACAACGCCGCTGGCCTTTTTATTGTCGGTGTATTGTTTTTAATATATATATATACATACTTTGTTGATTATCAAAAAAATAATCAACTGTTGTTTTTACATTACATAATACGTGTTTTAATAGAATTTATGTATATATTGTACGAAACAATCGTAGGAAATGTTTGTCGATAATTTTAAAGAAGGAAATATTTTCTTGAAATTCTTCGATCTATCTTATGATATGTCTTATGACATTTTTTATGACATGTATATACTTTGTTGAATATCAAGAAAATAATCAACTGCTGTTTTTACATTACGTAAAATGTTATTTAATAGAATCTATATATATTGTACGAAATTATCGTAGGAAATCGTCGATAATTTTAAAGATTGAAATATTTTCTTGAAATTCTTCCATCCATCTTATGACATCTCTTATGACATTTTTTATGACATGCCAAATGAAATATTTTTTCTGACACATATAATAAATCGTATAATAGCACATGAAATGAACTGCCTCGTTACATATCTAAATATTACTTCCTAAACGTAATGTTTCATACATTGTATCATGCATGGTCTCAAGAAATATCTATTCGTGAAATGTTTTATGACATGTAAAATAAAATGTCACATAACTATCTCATGAAATGTCTCATGAAATGTCATGCCAACAGAAATCACATTTGCACTTTCTATTGAAATGTCACTTAAGGTATCTCATGAAATGTTTTCTAAAATTATATGTCTAATGAAATGTCACTGAAACTATTTCATTAAACGTTTCATGAAGTGAAACATCTCTCAAATTATATCTTATGAAGTGTTTCTTGACATGTTAATTAAAATGACATTTAACGGTTTTATAAAATATTTTATGAAATTACATGTCAAATGAAACGTTACTTAAAGTATCTCATGAAATGACATGTCAAATGAAATGGCACTCATGCTACGTCATGAAATGTTTTTTGATATGTGAAGTAAAATGGCATTTAACTATATCTCATGAAATACCTCACGAATTCAATTGTCAAATGAAATGTTATTTAAATTATTTCACGGAATGTTAAATGACAGGTTTCATGAAATGTTTCATGACTTATTTAATTATCAGAAATATGTTTTATGAAATAACATGTTAAATGAAATCTCACTTTAAAATGTCTCATGGAATGTCTCATGAAATGACGTGTCAAATATTCCATGAAATGTTCCACTAATAAAATGATTAGAAAATCTAATTTTTTTATAATACAAAATTTCGGATAAACTAGAATGAGTTTATGGTAAATGTTTCATTCGATTTTAAAATAAAACGTAATTTTTAATCATGAGACTACCACGGTACTGGTGCGGATGTGATTTGGAGGTACACTTTGTATTTCTAACATTTTCCCCGATTCGACTTCCAACTGCACTTATTCAGCATGCGTAGTTGTCTCCATGAATCTTGAGTCATTTTTCCCGACTCAACGATTCCGGAATCCGTTTCCGTCGACATTGCATTTGCGGTCAACAGGGGCGGAAATGTGCATATATCGCGTGCGCGAATATGCCGCCAAGTCTCAATTATACTTTCGGCTACGTACTTTTTTATCTTTCGAGGCTTCGATGCACTTGTGAAGATATATAATAAGAATCCAATGGAATTCTATGATTAAGTTTATATGATGTACATCTGCCATTTTTCATCATTATTATTATTATTATTATTATTATTATTATTATTATTATTATTATTATTATTATTATTAAAAGATTTTGTAAATATACAATCAAATCAAGAGTAATATATTTATACGTCAGAAAAAATGTTTCTTGCTATGATTTCTTCATTTTCTTTTCATTTTGTGATTCTTCTAATGTACATTTATGTGTTTTCATTTATTTCGTGAGTATTTGCATATTTTCATGTATTTTCGTTTGTGATGATTTCTTTGCACATTTTTATATAAATAATTGTTCATTTTTCTACCTATTACTTTCGATTTTTATCGTTTTTATCTGTGTTTTACTTCTTTTTACATCAATTATCAGTTAGATTTCTTAACTTTTCTCTTCTCTTCGTCAAATTTTCATTCATTTTTATTATCAATTTATTAATTTTTTTATCTTCATGCTACAACGTGGAAAAAAGTATTGTCGGGTCAACCATATTGCAGTTGACACCATCATTCTTATGGTTCATACAAACATAGTATGCGATTGATATAAGCATATTATGGTTGCTCCATAACGAAGCTTTCTTTCCGTGCATATTTATTTTTTGTTTCATCGATCTTTGTTATTGTTGTAAATTTTATCGGTACTTCACGAATTTACTTTCGTTTATTAATAATTTACATAAATTTATATTTACTGCATTACTATATAATAAATCAAAGACTCGATTTTTCAATAAACTCTCGTATTATTTCGTCTAATTACATAAACAATTGAATACATAATAAAAGAAAATTAAAGTATGCAGAATTTTAATGTCAAGAAAATGACATACAAATTGACCAAACGACAAAATTTTGCGATCATTTCAAAGTTTTTAATGTCGATATTAAATCATTCCCGTGTCGCAGTCATTCATGAATATCCCGCGCCTATACATGGACAATTTATTGTCGATATATAATGAAATAAAATAAAAATCCAATCGTCCTTTGAGCGACAACATTTCTTTTAGTTCGTGCCGTTTATATTGATAATGTAAACAAACGTATTTCGTGCAGTTATCGACTAGCCAATTGGCTTTATTCCATTTATTAAATAGAGAAAACTGATCGTACGAATTCACATTCGTAATTATTTCAGGTCTCGTACAAATATTGATATTATTTTTATTTCTGGCTTGTGCAAATATGTATAACTTCCAGCATCAACATTTGTATAGCATTTAAATAAGAGATGGAAATAATCGGAAAATAAACTTACATCCATAAATGTATGTAAATTGGAAAGACGCAGAAACTATATGTATTATCGTTACAGCGGACAATAACATCTATAGTACATGTCGATATTTCTGTATATATATATATATATATATATAATTGAAAATTTGTAGGATATCGCTTGGTATTAATGAACGATCGAAAGTACAGATTCTCGACATCCATACTTGTCCATATATTGTAATTTAAATGTAAAGGTCCTTGTAAAAATTAAACGGACTCACTGGAATCATGTGATGCCGACATTTGCCAACGATGCACTATATGCATATGTCTCTATGTAAAATGCAGAAAAACGAATGGGACAAAACATTCGTATAACAGGGAATGGAGCCAATTGAATTCGGAATGGTAACATGCATTGTTGGAAGTTTTTCAATAATGCGAGATATTACCAGTTAGTCGAGATAAATACGTTAGACGATACAGACTGTCCGACAATACGGGTCATTTCTACTTACACGTGAATTCGCTGCAGTTTATATCGAGTGCTACTTTTGTAATAACGCTACTTTCATGTAACTATACTGCCATGTAACTATATTTGAGCGTTCGCAATATTGCTTCCTCATTGCAATAAAACCGGATAATTATTA
The DNA here is from genome assembly GCA_030522945.1 of Trichopria nigra. Classification (NCBI taxonomy): domain Eukaryota; kingdom Metazoa; phylum Arthropoda; class Insecta; order Hymenoptera; family Diapriidae; genus Trichopria; species Trichopria nigra. Next base: position 25,543 of record JAPYZR010000305.1, on the reverse strand, counting down.
AACGGTCGACAGCGATATCGTATATGTTTTGTTGGGGTTATACACGAAGAATTTTACGTTGAAGCCGAGTAAATGGAAACAACTAAAATATGTAAATGAAAGAAAAATGTACAATAACATAAACTTCATGAAAAAACTGTAATGATTAACATTTAAAAGAGCACTTTTGCAATATTTCTTTTTTTTTTAAATACGTTTACTGTATTGAAAATAATTAAAAAAAATTGAATTAGTGCGATTCAGAAACTGAAAGACATTTTATTTCATTTCTTATATTTTTAGGTTTTTTCCGTCGTTTGTTTTTTCAATTGTCATCAATTTTCGCCGTTTTCTAACCTGTTTTCAATTCGCCTGAATTTAGGTGAGTTTTATCAATGATTGTTATCTACAATTGATATTATCTAATTATTTAAAGTTTCAAATTTATTTTTATTCTCATCAATCTTCGATTATTTTTATTGATTATAAATCATTTTCGTTTGTCGCTGTCCTGATTTTTTTAGTATTTTTATTTATTTTTTATTTTTTTCTTGTTTATGAATTATTTTTAATAGTTTTCCTCAATTTTGATTAATTTTCATTATTCTCATTAATTTCCCCGGAAAAATGGATCGTATATAATTATATCTGGATCATATATATGTTCCAAATATGGTCATATATAATTGATATATAATTATGTATATTTATATATATATATACTTATATCAGGTGAAAATCCGTATATAGTTATATATCGTTATATCTGAATTATATATGATCCTATATGGAACATATATAATCTATGTATAATCCATTTTTTCCCAGGTTTAGTGATTTTTTACAGTTTATTATTATCAGTTTTTGTCAATACTCAAATTTAACTTCTTTGTGAAAATTTTCCATACGTTTTTTCCAATTCCAATTTCCAATTTCCAATGATTGTCATAAAGTTTCCCTTTTTTCCGTCAAAATTTTCCGATTTTGAATGTCGCGATTTTCGTCCTTATTTTCATTCACAAGTTGTTTTCATTAATAATTTCGAAAATGTCGATTTCAAATCATTTTTATCAATGGAGCGTTTGATTATTCGTCAATGTTCATGACACACTTGTCAAATGTTTCGTAAATTTTTATTTCTATTATAAATTTGTCGACTTTTATACTTGCTTTAAAATCGATTACAACCCAGCAAACACAGCAAGTAACAATTACGTCGCAAATATATCATGATTATTTCTTACATAAATGTCATATTAACATTATATAATTGTAACATTATAGTTGACGGGAATATATAGCATCGGCGGTCGATAAAAAACATTTTTTTTGTTTTTAAAAATAATAGAAATAAAATTCATCATTTTTTATTACCGTATACCTAAAATATCTGAGTTTTGTATAAAAATTAAAAATTAAAAATTAAAAATTAGTCAAGCTACGTATCAATTAACAAATTGTTATTATTATTATTATTATTATTATTATTCTGGCCATTTATTGTCCGAATAACAATTTTCTGCGATTTATCACCTTATTCGACGATATAGAATCGTGACATTGACGTCATCGTTCGTCCTCTTTCCTGACAGATTCGCCGTTTCGACGATAATAAACTTCTACAATTTTACGGGAATCTGAATATTGTCAGCGATAACGCGATATCCAGCAATTGTAACGTCTACCGAATATGCGTATAGTAATTTCGGCGTATCGCATTTTGCCCACTCGGTTGGACCGCCGTTATTGACTCGCCGTACTGGAAAGCCAACAATTGCATTAAATTTGCCGTGCTTCTCCCGCCGCGGCCGCGCACGCAGCAGTAATTCGAGTATTTTTAATGTACTTCATAAAATCATCCGAGTGAACATCATGAATGGATGTTCGCCCCCCTCGCCCCATGTTATATATGTATAATTGCACCCGAGCCGAAAACTGCAATTTTCTGGCAAATTTCGCGTTAATAGAAAGGGCTTCGAATGCGTATCGAGCGGCGATATGCACTTTACGAATTCGACGAATGGATTTACTCGTCTCAAAAAGTATAAACCCGCGCAATTTGCAAAGTTCCCGATGTGTGCGATAATTCGAAATTTAATGTCCGCCGAAAGGGTCGCGTCGATAATTCATCTAATTATGAAATGTCGAAAATGAACGATAATTACGTAAGAATTAAAAATCTAATCAAGTTTTAACTTCCCAACAAGCGCAGCTTTGACAATTATGTAACAATTACGTAACAATAACGTAACAGTTACATTATTGTTACGTAATTGGTACACAATTGTTTTTATATACTTTCTTTCCGTGTAAAGAGTGAACGAAATGACACATTTTCCCAAGAGTGAATAATTCAACATTGTTTTTTGTAAACAATTGGGAAAATCAATTTTTACACATGAGCAAAGAAAACAGTACGCTTTTTAATTTATATATATACATTTCCAAATACATTGCAATTTTGTATACTATATATGATTAAAAAAAGTAGAGATTTATTTAGAAGTGAATAAAGTATTACTTCACACACGGTACAATTTTATAGTCAATCGTGCGAGAAGTGAAACTTTACAATTGTAATAATAATATTATTATAAAATTATAAAATTAAATTTTAAAAATGTCAGCGGACAAGTTTCGTTACTATGTTACTACATACAATTATTGTTATAGAACAATACTCATAATACTAGTATTATTATTGGTGATAAACAAATAATAAGTAAGTGACTTGGACAAAAGTACTCGAAATTGTATAACAATTAACGAAAAAATATCGATATAAAAATAAATGTATTTGTATATCGCTTTTTCTTCACTTGTGTGTAAAACATGATTTTTCCAGAAAAAAAGTAAAAAAGTAAAAATATATAAATAAGAACTACAATACATATATATATATATATATATATATATGTATATATATATATATATGTATATATTATAGTGATAAGAAAAACAATTATTTCCTGATAGAAATTACACCTTTTAGCCAATTGTCAAACAATCCAGCAATTTACCTTGTTGTAAGGTCACGAAAGAAATAGACAATGTAAGGGAAAAATAGATAAATTTCCACCAAGGGATTTACTCCAGTCATTTAATCAATTCGATTATGAAGTAGAGTAGTATTGCTAAACGTTAATCGAGTTGTAAGATGTTAAACGCGCATTGTTTGTGTAAACAATGTATATACACCGAGTGTACGGCTTTTTTCTCGCGACAGGTAATGCGAGTTCAACTGTACGACATTAACGAGAGTCGTTTCTGATAATTATTGCCTTACTTCGTTCTCCCGTAGTTACAGCCCAAGCTCACCACGACCGATAACCTTAATTTGTGTTTAAACTTTGTGTACAAGGTATGTCGTGCATAATCCAGGAGCACCGTAATTATACAAATATTCTTAAATGTGGGTTTATTTCTTCTTCCAATTTTTACCAATTACTATTTATCGATCAAATTTTATCAACAAATTTAACATAATCGATAAAGACGAAAATACCGAATGTTAAAAAATTAATCACAAAGACGAATTTTGAATTGAGCAACATGGTCGATTTAATTACGTTATACTATATTGAAGATAAAAATGTAAAGATTTCAGTATCCAAGAAGAAGATGCAGAAAAATTGAAAACGTGACTTTAAAAATAAAATAAACATTTTTCTAAGTACAATTTCTGTTATACCATTATGGAAGAAGTTGTTGATCAAGTTATAGACTGCTCCTAAGTTAATAATATTTGCAATATTCTCTTATTACGTAATTGTTACATAATTGTGCTTACATGGTATATAAAGAATTTTTTTTTTTTTATTAAAAAACAATAATTCAGAAAAATCGAAATATTCATTAATTTATAATAAAATTTAAAAATTTTATAATTTGTAACATGTAAAATATGTAAAACGTGTTAATTTATCTTCTGAAAGATAAAAACATCTTTGTCACTGAATGCATCAGGAAATCATAAATGATATTGTATCAAAGCAATGATTCAAAATGTCCCAAGATCAGAACTTTGAGAAATTGTAAAATCTGAAATTTACTCTTTCGGATGCACTTGAACTCTCTTATCTTCTCATCTTATCTTTCGAGAAAGATAAAAATGTCATTGTCAGTGATCAGATGACTTTGTAAATGACACAATGTTATAAGAAATGATTTATAAGCCGAATATGTCAGAAAATTGAAAAATTTGAGAAACTGATATTTACTCAAAGATGCATTTATACTAACTGTTCATTATCTTTTCGTATCATCTTCTAAAAGATAAAATCGTTCGGGTTGGGAAAAGTAAATGATATAATTTCTAATAAATGATTCAGAATATCATGAGATTAGAAATTTATAAAATTGTACAATCTGAAATGTGCTCTAAAAGATTGCCATATAAACTATCTTGTCATCTCATCTTTTCAAAGATAAAAACGGCATTGTCAAAGATCTGATGATAGCATAAACGATATATTAAATTATAAAAAATGATTTACAATTTCACATGATCAGAAATGTAAAAGATTAAAATCTGAAATTTGTTACTCTTTTATCTTCTCATCTTATCTTTTGAAAGATGAAATCGTCAGAGTCAGCGATTGGATGACACAACAAATGACATAATGTTATAAAAAATCATTTAGACTTTTAGAAACGCAGGAATTTGTAAAATTGGAGAATCTGCAATTCGCTCTAAAAGCTGCGCTTTAATTCCCTTCTTATCTTCTAAAAAGATAAAAAAAGAAAAATCTTTCAAGATAATGGTGCATATATATCAAACAATCGACCATCCCCATTAAAGTAATCGACTATTACAGGGAAATAATAGATAGCTTCGTGATTGCCAAAAGATCACTTGTAATTAAAAGACGATGCATGGAGAGACTAATGACAAAGTCGACGGAACTGCGGAATAATGATCATTCGGTACTAAGTCTTGAAAAGCTTTAGCCGCATTTCCATATCCTACTTAATTCCTTCCTGGCAGCTCAACAAACCACCCCTCGTTTGTACAAATACAACATGCATCTAGTCGCAATCGGTGTACCGACGCGACGTATATATCGTATATATATATAAAGCTAGTTACCTATAGCTCGTTCGAGGATTACGTCGAGGAACATGTGTTCGCTGCATCGTTTTACCCCAGTTAGCGACTGCCGGTTAAGGCTTCCGCTCTATATATATATACATGTATATATGTGTGTGTGTGTGTGTGTGTGTGTGTGTGTGTGCGTCTGCAGTTTGCGTATCTTTGCGCTAAATATTTCATGCAGCTGCAACGGGATTAGGAAGCTCAAGTGGATTAAAAGAAAAGCGAGCGTAGCTTGGGCAACCGGAAACGAGAAAAGATGCACTACTTGGTGTCGATATTTTATTCTTAAGATCGCCCTAATGAGACTTTACAATTTATGCGTCATAATATCCTGTGTACGCTCCTTTAATAAGAAAATGCAAAAAAAAAACTACTACTCGCCAATTAAAAAAAAAAAAAAAAAATAGTAGCGACCTATATACACTTTAAAATGCGAAGAAATTTTCAAGATGAATTTTCATCTTCCAAAAAAAAATAAAAAACTAAAAATGTTAAGCCTAATAATACGGAAGTTTCATATACTTTAAAAATCTAAGTGTTCATTGAACAAAAAAAACATCACCCCGGTAGATTTTGTCGTGTTTATTACACTTCAGCCTTTTCCAAAATTTAATAAAATTCAGCCAACGTATACTCGCAAGTGTGGAAATGCTAAAAAATGAGTCGGCAGTTTGAGAGTCAGCAGGGACAGAGGCAGTGTTCGTCGCAGATGTAATATATACGATACAGAAATGCGGAACAGACGACGCCAACGACACTCGAGTACGTGCAATTTAGCGCTTAGCACGCGGCGGCGTCTCGTAGGTCGTAAAACATCTCTTGCTGCCCGCCAGCTGATTTATGCAGCCTACAGGTCTATGGTAATACCGCGTTTAGAAACGAATTAATTTCTAACTACCTTTCCACGATTTCCCGAATCGTCACTTTGTCTTTTAAATACGTTCGAAATTTTTATGACAATCTTAAAAAAATGGCGAAAAATTTCGAAGAATGTCGAAAAATGTGAAGAGTGTAAAAGATGTAAAAAATGTAGAAATTTTGGAAAATGCAAATATGTAAAACGTGTAAAAGACTTTCAAAATATGGAAAATGTAAAAAATGTCAAGAAGTTGAAAACGTTGAAATACGACGAAAATGTCGAAAAGTTGAAATGCGAAAAATGTAAAAAATGTTATAATTGTTAAAAAATGTTAAAATTGTTAAAAAATGTACATGATGTTTAAAAATAACAGAAAAATATAATCAATGTAAAAAATGTCACAATTGCCGAAAAACGTTGAAAATGTTCAAAAATGTAAGTCGTACGTAAAAAACGTTGAAAATGTTGGAAAGTTTAGAAATACCAGAAACAACAAAAATGTCAAAAAGTCAAGAAACGCAAAAAATGTAAAAAACGTAAAAAATGTAGAAAATGTGACAAAAGTTGAAAACATCAAAAATGTCAAAAAATGTCAGTTAACAAATGTCAAAATATCGAAAATGTTGAAAACGTTGCAATACGTCGAAAACGTCGAAAAGTTTTAAAATGGCAGAAATGTAAAAATGTCGAAAAATTTGAAAAAAGCCATCAATTTAAAAAATTTGTAAAAACGTTGAAAATGTCGTAAATGTAGGAAAGTTGAAAAATACCAGAAACAACAAAAATGCGAAAAAGTTAATAAATGCCAAAAACGTAAAAATGTGGAAAATGTAAAAAATGTAAAAAAATGCAAAAAAATGTAAAAAAATGTAAAAAATGTAACAAGATATAAAAATATGTAAAAAAATATAAAAAATGTAAAAAAATGTAAAAAAATGTAAAAAAATGTAAAAAATGTAAAAAATGTAAATAATGTTTGAAAATGTGAAAAATGTCAGAAATGTCAAAAAGTTGAAATACGTCGATATCAGAAAATGTTAAGAAGTCATAAATACGTCATTAATTATTCGATAACATTATTTTAATTTAACTTTTCTATCTTGAATTTTAATTAATCGTTCTACGTGATCGTTTCATTTTAAAACGTAAAAAAATAATGGCTTCATTTCAAATATATCTGATCTATTTAAAGTCTCAATATATGAAACGAGGGCACTTTTGACAAAGTATTTGATTTTCGTTCACTTCCATTGATTACGGTCTATATTGGGTACCCTACCGGTTGGTACATTTTTTATTAAAAAGCTATATCAATCACATTCAAGAATGAAATGCCCTGAATTCCGTTTCAAAAATGCCGCATTTTAAAATTGAAAATTTTACTTTATGCAGCAATGTACTTCAATAAAATATTGTATCAATTATCAGTTCAATGGCAATAATGTCGAAACATCCATCACCAAATCTCGCTTAAGAATCTTCATGATCACGTTAAACGGGATATAAGAACGTTTCGCTGAGACAACAAGACGTCGTTTCAGAAAAAATTGTTATTAACAAGCACGTGCGTCATATATATATATATTGCTATATATACGCAATTAAGTTCCGAGCGCGAGTAATGCACTTCCATAAGGTATACTTTAGAGCAATGAGAGAAATGAGACTCGGCCACACAGACAAGTACGTAGCTTAAAATCCACAATGCTTTTTAATATCTCATCTATCGCTGCACGCTAGTACTTGCTCGCCACGTTAACTTACATTTTTAAATGCACGTGCCCAGGGAAAGCGAGAGAAAAGTGCTTGTATTTATTCTCCGTCGTGTTACCTAATTCACCTCTCTCTGCGGCAATTTCGCCATGTCAAAGAAACTTGACTGCACTTCAAGGCCGAACTTAATTACACCGAAGAATATGAAGTCGCGACATATCGAACTCGGACCTTGTAATTAATTTTTTTTCTCGATATTATTCGCAACGTATAGATATAGTTAAAAGTGTGTTCCGAGCATTTCAATCAATTGAAAAGGTAACGGGAAATCGTCGATAATGGCGAAATGACAGTTACGAATAATGGGGAAAAAAGGAAGAAAACGAAAGTTGAAAGGTGTGAAATATAATCGTCAAATATCTTGAAGCTATAGTATATACACTCTATTAAGATAAGTCAATTTCGTACTCAACTGTACTTTTTCAAGAGAGAATGGCATCTGCAACTATTGAGATTGACTATACACTTTCAATGAAAAACATGTTTAAGAGGGGTCCAAAGTATATACGAATCTAACATGGCAACAGAAAAAAAAAGTTAAAAATATGATTAAAACTGACACCGACAACTAAATAATTTGATAAATTGACGAAAATTCCAAGACACGAAATCACGTTTAGGCAGACGCAGCGATGAAGACTCGGCCAGTTATGCCAAAACTTGAGGATGAAGGATCGGAAAGACAAAATTAACCCAACATATTTTTTTGTCAACTTCTAATTAGGCTAACATCGCCGCGTACATGCGGAAATCTAATGAAACAGGTACGTGGCACGGTAATGAAAATGCATTAAGATAGTATTTCCTTGTCAGAAGCGGGTAGATTCTGAATAGGCGTTTCTATAGGCTGGTTTAATGTAGATGTGTGTGTGTGTGTGTGTGTGTGTACTTGCAAGGCTGTGAAAGCACCGGAGACACGTAGAAACTGGAAGAGGTGCCACCAACTGAAAGCGGTCCACGTACACGTAGGGTTATGCTCGAGCAGACACACTCACACTGGGAAGTGAGCAATGCCTATATGTGTATATCCAAGGTGTGTAAAGTGTATAGGGAAGCCTATATATAGATGGATCTGAAATGTCACGGAATGGTATCCGTAACATTCGTCAGACGAGCTTTACACCATTACGATTTTTGCGTATGCCAATTCAGACATCATACTGCACATCGACTTCCTGAGCTTGTATTTTTTGTTTTGTTTTAACAATAAACAAAAAGTTTTTATTATATTATTACATTTAGTTCATGCGCATTTCCCACACCCGTATACTACTACTATTTTATAAAAGACATTTTCTTCCATTTTTATGATATTTCCGACTTTTGTGTCAAGGTTTCGATACTGAATGTGACTATATACTTTCTTAGTTTCTTGCTTTCTTTTGTTGCTATATACTTTTGAAAAGAAACTCTCCACTTTCAATTCCGCAAGAATGCACTACGAATGTGACCAGCGTGTAATTTTCGTGAAAATAGAATGCGCGGGAGTTTGCGAAAAGCTCATTTTTATATACGGTCGAGGTTTTCGAAAGTAACTACTTTGCAAAATGAAGAGACGTTCTATAATCTAACCTACAATCCTTATCATTCAATTTATCAAATCAAATACACTATTGTTTCATATGCTGTGTTCGCTGCGTCGAATTATTTCCACGTGACGTATCCCTGTTTACTATAAATGCAATATTTGTAGGTTTTATAAGTAATATCAAGTTTAATTTAATTGCAGTGTTGACATTTGAAAATGTTATCATTAAACGATATTTTTTACTACTCGTCTAAAGGTTTTTCAAAATATTTTTTCATTTATTATTAATATTGCGGTTAAAATTGTAGATAATTACTTGTTGCGTTTACGAGTGGTGCTGGCTTTACTTCTTGGGTGTAGCAGACATGTAACAACCCAGCAGGGAATACATAATCATACATAACAAGTGTGGGAAATGCGATTTCCCGCACTGCTTTTAATACCAGCATTTCCCGCATGAAAGTACATGTGCAAGGAAAAACACGTGGTCACGCTTTCCAAACAGATAACAAAATGTCCACGTTCTTTTATTCGCAGTTTCGAGTCCATTGAGCATTAGACGGATTCATAAATATTCTGGGCACACCGTGCGTCGAATCTTTTGGCGATAAATTAAAGCGATCACCTGCTTAGCGATTAATCATACTCGAAAATTCTTTAAGTCTAACCGAAAAAAATCGAGGCAATCCGTTAGTGGAGAAAAAAGGGCGTTTAACGTCCGAGAGCGCCTCGGTGGGTCATTAGTCTTCGGAATTTGCGCGATCTGTCACTAGCGAGGGTCTCGGCGAATTTGTAAAAAAGCTGCCGCGTAACGGGCCGACCACGCGTCTATCGCACGTAGTTACGAAGGAAAATAAACGGGACTCTGGAGTAAAATAAGCGCCGCCGTTGAGAGTGCAATTCCCGCATATATATACGAGGAGACGAGTCCGCGCGTAACGCGAAGGACACGTGACCGCGTGTCGTTATCCCTTGTTAGTCATAACGAGGCTAGTGCCGCTGTATCCTTTCCGGTTGTCCGTGGATATATGTGTGCCCACCCTCAATGCGTACGAGGGTGTAAGTTCGTTACACATTTACGAATTAGCCGCGAAGGACGGGCGGCGCACGTCGGGCAAGGATTTGTTCCTGTGCTTTCGCAAAATTTGTCGTCAGTTTCGTTCTTCTCGCGCTATTAGTCTGCTCTCTTGCTCTGGTGCGCTCCGCAATTTACGGCGGTTTAAAACGCATGGTGTAAGCCCGTTATAATATTCCGCGCTTTTTTCCGCTCCGCAAAGTCGACGCGGGGAGCGAGCGCGTAAAGGGGATTTTTGTAATGTTTATAATTGGTTAAGCTACGAAGGCTTTAACGGAATCTGCTCTCTAAACTTCAGGAAAATGTCTACATTTCACTCGCACTTCCCTTTTGCTGGGTATTTTACGTAGTCTACCGTTGGACCGTTTTTAAGACGTTATTTTTACTGGGGAAAAACACATTTGATTCGTCGCTTCACGGAAGGGGAGAATTCCCAATTGAAAACTGATTTACATCGCACCTCTCATTAAACCAGATATCAAGTGGTTTGGTCTGCAGTACAACTCTTCCAAAATCCCCATCATCCCGTATCCACATCCTTGACAATTGGAGATCAGAAGCCAAGGGGGAAACTAGGTGGGAAGACGTAACTCGGGAGCTTAGAACGATGTCCTTTCTCTCAGTTATTTTTTCAAGGGTAATCACCCTAGGGAATTAGTCGCCAAGAAAGTTCCGATACTAAAAGTTAGTATAGGATATCGGATGAATCACAGATAGGAGATGTCACTATTGATCCATGTATATTAGTGGTGGAGAGTAGTAGGTATTATTGCCTTTGGGGAACAATAGGAGGGACACGCGAAACTTTCTCAGGTCTCTTCTCAGTGTTAGAACAGTCCATTCCTCTCCGGTATTGATATTGCTAAACAATGGGAGAGAGATAGTCGTACCTTGCACATAGAGCTTCGAAAACTATCGTCACTACGAAATGAAACCTTTCGAAGGGAAGAGTCAATTCGTTAAAACTGGCGCTTTCCAGGCGTTACAGCCCGACGGTAAAATCTCGGTAAAAGTCGAAAGAGAACACAATAGGAGGCAAGTTTCGGCATTTATCGACGGCCACGGCGACGGTAGCGAGGCCAGAAAAATAATGGGCCGATCTCTTAGAAATCGACCGGGGATATCGGCAAAAGCGAGCGGGCGGTTCGCTCGTTTCGGAAGCCAGTTTGCCTAATGAAATTTTTATGTTCTGCCCTCCTCCTTTTTTTCAGAAGCAACGATCGCATTACCATCCGGCGGTACTTGCACTCCTCCCCCTCCCTTCCTGCTGCCTTTCTTCATGGTCCGTGCTATCGAGTCCCCTACTATTTTTATGTCATTGGGAATCGAATGCTTCCGCAAGTTTCGAACGGAAACGGAGGACGTGCAAAAAGTCGACATTCTTTTCCTTAATTTTGACGACGGGGCGAAAAGTTGGGGAATTATGAGGCTATTCCTGTTGCGGCTCCACTCGCGGCTTAATCGCATGTGATATCGATTTTAACTTTTGGCCACTGCTTTATTGCTATTAATAAATGAGAGTATGGAAACCGCATAAAGCTGCCGCACAACGAAGCTGTCGAAAAGACGGTCGGCAAGGAACGTACCGTTGAAATGGTTAACTCCGTATTGGAAAACTTTTTACATTTATTGGCGGGTTTGCCGACAATAAGTACGGGTGAACTATTGAAACTTTAAGATCACTTCATGGATTTGAAGCCACGCAATGGAGAAAATATAGCAATAATTTGCAGAGTACAATATATTTTTTTGCATATCACAGTTATTGGTAATTCGTCAGCGTCCACTCAACGTCCATCGGATGTCCAGAGTCACACGTACATTTTTTATACGTCCAGTTTTTGTCCATTTAAAATCCTATTTCCGTTTACGTCCATTGTACGTGCACCGCACGTCCCGTTGTACCTCCATTAAACATGCACAATAGACGTCCGATAGACGGAATGACTTCCAGACATTCCAGCACGCGAGAAATCCGAAAAATTCCAGAAACACGGAAAATTAGGAAAATCCCCCGAGTGACAGCCGTAGCTACAAGAAGGCGCATAATTACATCCTTTTGAGTATACGCAGACTCACGTAATCTTCCTCGAGACGAAACGATTAATTAATTTCTAGCGTCGAAGGTTCTTCCCTCTCTTTGAATGCACAATATGCGTCCTCTTTTGCTTCCGCATGCTGCCGCCGACGTAGCACCGTGTCAACGACGATTTGCATAATAGCTAAATGCATGCACGCTGCGCACATATCTCACGCACGCTACCGCAGCGTAAAGCGGCGAAGAAGCCCGGCAAGATGAATATCGGAGCAAAATATTCTGACCTCTATGGAAAACATCCGACATCTCCGTAATGCACTGATGTCGAAGATAGAGATTGTTCCTTTTCTTCGAGAGGGATCGTTTCTTTCGTTTCTTTGCCAACACAATTGCTCGGTTTCTTTATCCGATAAGTGATGACCAACAAAATATATACACTCACTGGTTTGTTAATCATATAACTAAGTTAATTATTGTTCGTAACTCAATTGTGCCATTCCTGACAAACTTACTCAGAATGTAATTCATCTCTACCTATAATTTGACGTTGACAAAGATCCATTATATTCGGATCGTTGCGTAAAAGTTCCCGTCTCTCATAGAAAGTAATAGACTTAATACGGTATAAAATGACCGAATGAAGACAGAGTATGAAGCGTGATGTTCGGTATAATTAGTGGGGCTAGCCATGTCGTGACGCGAATTACGAAAACCATGTTCTAATGGCGCTGAAGTTTTTCGAAAATTTAATCAAGAGTTCATTATTATGTGTTCAAAAGGGAATATTTATCATCAAACATTTATTTCATTCGACAGTCCACCTAATCTTTTCGGCGTCCATTTTACGACCAATTTGCCTTAATGTAAGTACAATGGACATCCAACATATGTCGAGGACGTTCATCGGAGATCCATTGCATACGGATAATGGATGTTCAATGGACATACATTGGTCGTCCATTATTCGTAAATCTCTGGACATCCATGGATGAATCGGAGGAACCATTGACGTGCAGTGCTAAATGTGTAATCATATTTGTCCGAATCCTAACTTTTCAAATCCTATAAACGCTGGACTTTGAAAAGGGATGTGTATACCAGTACGTAGCGCAGTGAAGCTTTTCGAATGATTTTCAACAATTCAGGTCGATCATCCAGGAAATCCAGGTCAATTTAAGGAAGAAAGAGAAAAGCAAGTTGCAGCGTGAAAAAGTGTAACGACGCGATTTTCATGGGTCTGGCGGCCGCAACGGTGAGCCCCAATATTCGTCTGTCGGACCGTACATTTCCAAGGCCTCGTAGTGTCGAAGTGGAAATACGAAATCCCTACAGTCTCGTTTGCCTGACAAATCTAATTTCAAATCGAGCCGCCGTAGACCGTGATTTCTCTCTGCAGCGGTCCTAACTAGAGTTTAATAGTACCTTCCACGGCGAGGAGAGAAGAGTAAACTCTCATGGGCGCGGGTTTGCCGTTAACTCGCAAAAACCTAGTTTAGAGAACCCTGTGTGTAGATTGACGGAAAACGCTCGCGCCACCGGACCGGCTCGTCCGTAAATTGGTTAATTAACTTTTCGCAGTACAACGTACCTCGCGCAGCGGTCGTACGTACTCCTATACACCTGCTGTATATGTATACGACCACGCGGCCAAAGGACGTCGGGGTCGAGCAGAACCGATGTTACCCGAGCCGCGTTCTCGTAACTAATTGTTTTCATGTGCGTCGGCCTCGAGGAAGAAAAGGCTGACGTTGTCAGCGACTTAATTTTGCCGCGTAATTTTTGCTCGAGAAAGAGAGACGACCGCGACGGCTGGAGGTTCCACGCGTGATTTCCGCCACGATCCATTTGTATGTCCCACACCGTGTGCTCGGGCGAGATGCTTAATTATTACCGCGCCCGTTCGTCAAATGATTGCCGAGATGTAAACTAAATGGTCCACGACTTATATACTATTTAAGATGGACGGCTGGAGACGATTTGCTTTATTTCATTGCTTTGGGCTGTCGACGATTAAAAATGGAAATGATCAATGACGTCAGGTGGCCGCATTCATCTTGGATCTATTTCATTTTTCCCAGATGGACGTACATCTGCTGTAATTAATCTGAGCTTAAACCTGCGTTGAAATGGTATTGGCGCGTTTCCTTTTTAGACCTGACTGTGATTATTGGGTCAAACAATCGCATGAGTGCGGAATCATGAAAGCTTCTGCTTCTCGTCATTCATCCATGTTTCATTCATTCTTCTAACTAGTGTTCAATCATTGTTTCGATAAAATGAGACGAGTCAACAGTCGTCAGTCCAAAGTTTTCACGAACCCATCATCACAAGACAGATCTTAACTTAGCCGGTTGGATGCAATTAGGTGTGATAAAATCTTGTTATCCATTCATTTTCCATTAACGTTACGTAACTGTACATGGACGTACATGGAGAAATGTTTGGCGTGCAATGGATCGTTACTATTTGGGAATTACGTTATCCAAGTATTTGGGTGTATCTGAGCCAAAAGTAGGATGACTCCACATCGAATGATCGTCTCGATAGTTCCGTTCCCTTTTCGAAGAAACGATTACAGAGTTCCGGTCCGCTGTTTACCGGAATCGTCCAAAAATTTCTCGTATTCATGGCCAAGAGGAACGTAAAAAAGGATCCGGCGCAATTTATTCAAAGTACGTGGACTTTACGGAGCGGCAGGAAGCGCCGGATTCCGCCACGGGATCGCATCGAACTCTGCTGAGCCATTGACTCTGCCGGCTCGTGGCGCGTTCTATTTACATAATAATTACACGGCATTATATCGCGGTGCATACAAAATGCATTTTCGCTCAAGACCCGAGAGAGATCGCGGGCTTATGTGCGTTCGCATCTCTGTACAGCCGCATACGTATACGGCAGCGAGCAAAAGAAAAAGCAGACGCTCCGCTCGGAAAGACGAATTATACCTCGACTTGCCTCTCCACTTATTTCTACGCGATATAATACGCGCGCATATATAACGCGCACCTCGCAAAGTGTAATTCGCCTTTTCGCGTTTGTACGATGGGATCTTGAAAGGTCTGTCTGCCAAAATAAAGGAAAAACTAAAAAATAAAAAAAAATAAAGAAAAGAAAGGGGAAAAAATTCCTAGAGCGTTGTTCGTTCATTTCAAATTCCCAACGTCATTTGTTCATTTTTTTTCTGTCGCTTTTTCGCTTCAAAAATAAGAATGCCTTTTTCAATATTCGGATTCAATTTAATTTGCATTCACCGAGCGGTCTATTGTCATTGAGAAAAGT
Source organism: Trichopria nigra (assembly GCA_030522945.1). Lineage (NCBI taxonomy): Eukaryota > Metazoa > Arthropoda > Insecta > Hymenoptera > Diapriidae > Trichopria > Trichopria nigra. Next base: position 9,917 of record JAPYZR010000305.1, on the reverse strand, counting down.
TTGTTTGCATTGACTAATGATGGGGATGAAAGTGGATGAAAATGTATAAGAATGATAAAAAGTAATGAAACGGAAAGAGAGATATAAGAAAAAAATGATCAGGATTAAGAAACACAAGAAATAATGGAAAATGTAAGATAAACCATAAAAAAATTAAGATAATACCGAAAAAATCTGTTTTATCAACTGATGGTAAAAACTTTTGAAACTTTTCATTAAACAAAACAATAACCATGCAAATTCCATTGTTAATGGTAATTCGCATTTATACCATCGATTGATAATATAGATTTCTGAAATACACATTGTGATTTGTGCTTATTACGTTTATCACTCACAAACGTGTTCTGGTAGGTTAAAAAAGACTATTCTTCGTTTAGTCTCTGTAGAGAATATTAATCTTTTAAAACGTCTTTCTTCCTGAACGCATACATCCAATATTTTCGTAGAGATATTTTCATAGCAATTCGGTATCCAAGCATCGTTGCATAGCATTAAAAATACATTATTTTATAGAAAGAGCTCGACGACCTGCTTCTAACGTAAACAAAAGAACGTCTACAACGTGAGAATAAATGAAAAGTGTATAGTACTTGCATTAATGTTTTTAATTTGTATCGAGACTTTTAAGACTGGGTGTATATATAAGTATATCGCTTGTAATAATCACCTTTGAAACAATGATTGTCAGTTTTATCAAAAGTACATTGTAATGATGAGATCTTTTTTTAAACGAAGCGCATATTATGTGTTCTAAAATAAATATTTATACTTCAAAATATAATTATTTCCTAAAAGGTTATATCCAAAAAGTTTACATTATTATAACATTAACATTTCAACAAAAAAATGTTAACGTTTACAGTATAATGTTATTATAATGTATACTGATTTTCAATTCGATGATTAAAAAATGGATTTCTTTCAATTGAAATAATAAACAAATTTTTGAATATTCTCGTTCATTTTTTACATTTATTATTAATTACTGTCATTGATTTTCTTTCGTTTTTCTTTTTATCAATTTTCTTTATATATACTCTTATCAATATCGTAAGATTTTCTCAAGTTATTATGTTTTACTCACACGATAAGAAGTATATTGCAACAACATTGCAGAAATATTGCTATATTGCGGTAATATAACGGTGAGATGTTGCAGTAATATTGCAGTAATGCTGTTGCAATATTATAGCAATATTACTGCCATATGTTCGTTATATATATATTAGTGCAATATTAGAGTAAGATTGCAGAAATATTGCAATATTATAGCAATAGTCCGTAATAATATTGCACGTACATATCTCCTATTACTACTGAATATAAGGTGGAAATATTATGTCATCATATTTCTGTTTACATTTGTCTGACAGTGTATATGTACCTGAAAATTCCAGATGTACCTGTATGTATCTTATTTTGTATCAGTATTGCTGATAAAAATTACTGATAAAATTAGAATCAATATTGCGACAACTATAGAATTGACTTATGCTAATCGCCGCGACTTCACTTTTTCTTTTACACGCTACCTAGCGCTTATACCCTATAATTGTATATACATGCATACACTTACAATTGTAATATTGCTGAAAAATTTCAGTAATTTTTTTTCCGTTATTATATTACCGTATAATAATACCGGAATATTTTATGAGTATTACACGTAGGTAGATCGCTGTATGAAATTTAATCAATATTGAATGGACTTATATGAATGATGTGTAAATTTTGCGAATGCGTCAATTTCTCAACAATACTACGTGCGGATATAACGCCGTAAAATATATTTCTTGAATGTTGTCGTAATATTTCTTCAATATTGAAATGACATATATCGCACTGAAATAAGGCAGGGTTATTGCAGGAATATTTTAACACCCTGATAACATTACCGCAATATTGCAATATTTGTTCAATGTTGCTGCAATATTGCTACAATATTCACTGTAACGTAGAATAATTTTTTAGCATTTGAATCTATATGTATACCAGCTAGAATTCCTTTTAGTGACATTTTACACGAAAATCGATAACTATAAATTATTTGTTGCGCTACTTTTAGATGGTATTTATTGGTTTCGATCAAACTTCATTTTTTTTTAAATACGTCACTCATCACAAGATTAATTATCGCTATTTCACATTTTTGTTGATTTCATGCATTTATATTTCACGTCGTATTTGATGCGTTATTTTTATGCGATATTATCGGACTGTACCGACTGTACATATTATATTTCCAATTATTTTCAGGACGTTTCGTAAATATTTTTGTGTCCCTCCGCAGTATTTATTTTCTAAAATGTACACAATTGAAATGTTATAAATAATTTTTTAATAAAAAAAAAATTGAGTTTTTGACAAAAATAAAAAAGTTTTGCGACTACCAATAATCAATACTCTTTTACGGTGATGTAGCAATGTTCTGTTAAAAATTCTGATTATTCTTCCAACAGTTTTTGAAATCCATAAAAATTGACGAATTAATCGCGAAGAAAATAAAATCAAGGATCAATAAAAAATAAAAACCAAAAATGAAAATAAATAAAAAATAATAATAGAATAAAAATAAAAATAACGAATATTAAAAAATGAAAATTAAAAACCAGAATGTTAAAAAAAACAATACATAATGAAAATGAATAATAAAAAAGGAAAAGAAAAAATACAATAAGAAAGATTGAAAACAGTAAAAAAGATCTATACAATAAAAATGATAGGAAAGAAAGAAAAACAAAAAAATTATCAAACAATAAAAATCTAAATTATCAACAATACAGAATTATCAACATCATTAAAAAATATCCATAAACGGAAAAAAAAACATTAAACGAAACAATACAAAACAAGAAACGAAAACCTATGGATACTCGATCGAAATCTTTCTCCTGAAATGGTATCACTCATCAATCCTTACCAAGTTCCATTTCAGAACTACCAATGTCAGTCAATCTACTGAATTCAGTACTCCAATCAGTTCATTCGATCAGACACCGACCGTTACTACTGAATTCCGTCTTTATAACCGCAATACCATCAATGACACTGACACATGCACATCACGTACATTGACATAAGCGAATCGTAAAACCTCGTTTCCAGTGAAATTAAATGATCTAAATATCGGTCAATGACGATCCATCAGACCCCGTTCACACAATAATGAAACAAAACCGCCATCTTTATACAATTATGAATGAACGTATTCTCAGGCAGCTGTCATTTTCAATTGTTCCCCCGTTTCGAACGATAACGTAATTATTTAAAGACACGATCGGCTTTTACCTTTCCAGTGTCGTAACCTCGGTTATAAATGGCACTTCATACTACTACTACTATACTACGCCGCCGAGTATGACTATTTCGAATAGCTCATTCTCAAATTTTTTTTATCGACTTACGAGTCCCTCCGTACTGTAGCTATATAGTATATAGCTAAAGGCCATTTACGAGAGGTAGTAACGTCGGGTGTTTTTCTTCGGCATCGAAACGAGCACTCGGTCGATGTGCTCGATACGACTGGCTATAGAGTCGCGATGTTTGCGTAGCTGGCACGTAACTGAGCACGTGGCCGCCTGTGAAACGTCGCGTCGTGTCGACGTCGGACGCCGTTGGACGAGAGGGAAAAAGTGGGTGGAACTTATTTAACGACGTGATTCGATTACGCATACCCTATATCTCTCTCTCTCTCTTGCTCAAGCTCTGTCTCTTTTGTCGTGTTTACGTTAAGTTCGTTTATCGAATGGAAAATGATTTGCGACGAGTCGGGGGTGCGGTGTAATCGAAAATAACGAAAGTATATACGTATACGTTTTACGAGAAATTACGCGGTCGATTTGCATAATTCGTACCACGCTGATCGAAAATCATTCGACTACGTTTCACTGCGTTTTTCACGTTTTGTTTCGCTTCGCTCGCGCTAATGAGCTTTTACGTAGGGAGTTCGGAAAATATAGCGTTACAGCGATTTAATTGAGGAACTGCGAGAAAACTGAATTGAAAAATCATGATATAGTAATGAAAATTGTTGCAAACATTTTTGGTAAATTTTCTCAAAATTTCTCATGTAATAACTTATTCCGATTGGCTGGAAATGTCATGGCGGCCATTTTTAATGTTTAAAATCGAAAATAGGAAGTTTGTTGAATGAACGATTCTAAGAATTATGACTGATTACTCCCAGAGCATTTTAAGCGAATTTATTTGAATGGAAAATATTGCCTGCTATGAAGAACTATCCGCCATTTTTAATTTTGAAAACAGAACGTCACAAATTCGTCTGCTGTAAGATCGGCAAAATCATACAGTTTTGAACACGGGCCGTGAAAATCAAAATCGAAGCTAAGATATGTCGGACCAATTTTTTTCAAAATTTCCTAGGTTAGAACTGAACTTATTTTTCAGTAATCCTCAAAACCACCATTTTGAAAGTGAAACTTGAGGTGTGATGAAAGTCCCCAAAAGTGTTGCATTTATTGAAAAACTTCAAAAGAAGAAATTTCAAGCGGATCCATTTGTATTACTAAATATTATTCGACGTATATATGGAATCCGCCATTTTGAAAATCTCATTTTAGATTTCTATCTGAATATCATTCAAATTTCTGTAATATGAACTAGAGCGACGTCAGGATTTGCTTTTGCAGATTATACACTGAAAAAATTTTTGTTATTTTCAAGTAAATATTTACTTGAATTAAGAAACGATTTTCTTGAAAAGTAAGATTTACTAAAAAGAAGGAAACATTTTCTTAATTCAAGTAAATATTTACTTGAAAATAACAAATTTTTTTTTCAGTGTATAATTGTGATTTTATTTTGAAAGATTCAAATCGATAATACAAAATGGCGGACAAATCGTTTCGGTATTTTCTGTATTCGATTAAAAATTTTTCCCTCGGACATATTAAATTTGTCATTTTTTAAAAATGGCGGACGAGATGTATATATGTCAATTATGTAAGACATATTTTTTTCATATAAACAAACAAATGTTTGTTTTTTTGTTATTGTCGTTGTTTGTTTATTTTAGTTAATTATAGCGAATCACTTCCCAAGACACGAATTTGATTTGTATCAATATATATATATGTAGCGATTGAACATAAAAATGCAAGTTTGTGTACAAATGTGCCACGTGTAGTGACATTTCACGTCATGGCCAGTCGTCCATTGTTCACCTGCAGTACGCAGGAATGCACGAACTCCTAACATGACAGAGTATAATATGCGATGGCGAATGATGGTCGATAGGTCAGGGAATAAATGTGCCGTCACTGTGCAAAGCTTAGAATTAACGAAGAATTTATATGTATTTTTAAATTGTTACTTTGAAAAAGTATGTCATGAAACGTTCAATCTCATTTCATACAGTGACTATATAAGAGTTTTGTATATTTTGTCGTCCAGTCATTTCATGAATATTGAGTTATATCAATTTATATATAACTCAATATTTGTGTTATATATTTATTAAAAAATTTATATATAAATAAATAAAAATTTTATATATATATAAATATTTTAAACTCTTCCTAACCTCACCTAACCTTACCTAACCTAAGGAAATCAAATTCAACGTACATATAGTTAAAAAAAAAAAACAATAGAAAATTTGAAATTACTTATCCGACACAGTCCCCAAATCCCTTAATGCGGAATTAACTGGACAGACAATTTCGCGACTTTGTTTCGTAAGTTAATCAATTAAGCACCAATTAGGGCGTCAGAAAAGCGAAAACGTACTGCCGTTGGCCGAAAGTCACTCGTGTGCGCGTTGCTCTTTCGACTTACTCGCTTTAATTTATGCGCTTCGTAAACATTCGAGCGCTGGATATAGATTCGCCGAGAGCAGTTAATGTCGCACTCTACCTGCAACGGCTTTAATATCTCCGTAACTCTCGTCGTCATTCCCGAATGGCTACGGCACACGCGATTTGCCGCGATAACGATAAGGATGACGATAATCGTAATTTTATTCGCCTATATTGTGAAACGCATTCGCGTAAATTAACGACTCGCGCCTATTGTCGCGATGAGCGAATGCGCATAAAGCACTTTGTAATTTTTAATTTCCATAAAAATTCCGTTTTTCATACACTTTTTTTCTTTCTGCACGCGGTGTTAAAAACGCAACCAATTAAGTTGTTATCATGCTAATCGAGGTTTTTCTCACTCTTCTGAAATTGTGTTACTCTGAGAAGAGTTTCGAAAGTATAACGTGAATCTAGGGACTGTTTCACACGTGTATAAAAACGTTTTCTTTCCTATTTCGTACTAAAAACTTCATTAGACTAATGAACAATTCAATGACCATAAAAAAACGACTGTATATATACATGTTCTTTCATCAAATATATCCACGTTTCAGACAATAATGTACAAAAAAAAAAATTTGAATTTATTTGTTTCCTCAACTTCACACACGTATGAGGAAAATAATATTTTCATAATAGTATACGGAAAACTCGTATTTTCAACACTGTTTTTGCACTCATGCTGTATACACTGCTATACATATATGTTATGCGAGAAATACGAATTTCCCATATACGTATACTGTTAAGAAAAATGCAGTTCATTTCCGTGCGGGAAATTGCATTTCCCTACCTCGTAACGAAATATACTAGTTCGACATGAAATACAGTGCGGGAAATACGTATTTCTCATTACGCATGTGGACGTTCAACGGACGATACTTTAGTGTAAATGTCCAGGGCTATGATAAGTCGTGCGAAAAATCGCACTTCCCGCACTCGTAACGAAATGTACCATGAAAAAAGTATAATTCGTTACACGAATTGTTGCTCTTAAGTAATAATTTCACTCTTGTTTAGAAGTAATGAAAGGATTCTAAATTATGGAACAAGATGTCATTGTAATAAAGTCAATGGTCCTACAAAATCGTTCAAACAATAGTTTCACTTTACCTTTGGAATTTCTCTGCGAATGCTAGATATTTTATTTTAGTAATGATATTTGTCATTTAGATTAATTATTCATATATCAATTTTCATTCGAATAAAGGTACCGAATTTCACTATATAGTGATAAATTATTACGTCATTATATCAACTTGATATACTGACATAACCAATGACACTATATAGTGCATTATTCTGAAGTGATTATACTACAATGAAAAGTACACCATTCATTTTAATATCCTAGAAAAATGTCCCTCATCTCTCGAATATCATTCGATAAGTATAATCCATGAAAAGATTCAAAATCTACTCGAATGAAGTGGAATATTGGAGTGAAATTAACAGAACGTTCAAGTAAAATCAAATAATATTTATTAAACTATACATTATAAGTTTATTTTGTACTTTTTTTAATAAGTTGAGAATACAACCGTAAACTTTTCAAAATAGCCAAGAATAAAATTGGAGTGAAAATTCAAACAATTTCGAAACATGAAAGAATTCCTTGCAATTATATGAGCTTCTCATTGTAGACCAATCAAAAGCAGTTTAATTTCCGTTATGAAACCATTCATCGTAAATATTTTTTCGCTGGATTAAATCGAATTGTTTTAAAAATGAAGAACCAATAAGAACCGAATTTAAGAAAAGTTGAGCAAAATGAAAACAAACAATGTTATCTTTATAGTCGATTTCTGGTCTCACTTTTTATCAAGTCAAAAAGAGTTCCTCAAGAAGTATTAAGAAATGAGCTTGGAAATCTACGTATATGTACGAGGATTTCAAAGACTTAAAGGGCACTTTTTGTACTCATTCTGTCATTTTGCATTCTTTTTGTCCTCTTTCTGATTGAGTATGGATAATGCTTGCTTTGTATTTTAATTCGTTATGATTAATAAGAAAGTAAACGAAACACAATATTTTTGTATGTTTCAAAGCACTTTTGTCTGTTGCAAAGTATATTGTTGTGCTGCAAAGTATTGTTCTTGTGTGGAAAAGTATATTTTTGGGTTTTAAAGTACTTTTGTGTGTTACAAATTACATATTTTGTGTATCAAAGTATATCAGTTGTGTTGAAAAGTATATTTTTGTGTTGCAAAGTATATTTTTTGTGTTGCGAAGTACTTCTTCGTGTTAAATTCAAGAACGATGAATGGGATTTTATAAAAAACGAATTTATATATATATATATATATATATATATATATATATATATTCAACGATATATTTATAAAATTATGAAACTTCAATTGCAACAGACAATTAATGAGTTATTGCAATCGAAAAGTTTCCAACTTCTCTGCTGTGAATATAACTGGAATGATGCTTTAATTTTACTATTATCTTTTACTCCAAGGACATTTAGTTTGAGTTACAAGTATAAAGTAATTTTTTGATTTGAGTAGGAACAAAAACTGAATTGAAATATATTTTTCGTTTTTGTGTTAAATACCATTCATTGATTTTGAATTTAACAAGAAGAAGTACTTCGCAACACACAAAAGTACTTTGAAACACAAGAATATGATTTGCAACAAACATATTTATATCATATTTATATATGCATATTCTACACACACATGTATATATATATATATATATATATATATATTGTAGATTTCTGTAGAATGTATGTAATACAAAAAGTATTGTAATCATTTCGACTGTAATTATTGACAATGAACTTAAAAAAAAATTCTAACAATAATACGTTGTTTATAAGAACTTCAACGTTGATGACGAAAATCTAATTAATACTTTTTGTAGTGTTGCGTCGTTCTTGTCGTGTATGTTCAAACCATCTGAATGCATACTGATGACCTACCAATGCCGATAATTAAAAGCAAACAATGCCACCAATAAAATTGGTTGCACGCCACTTCAATCATTTACGTAAACACTTGACTGAATCTAAATATGACTCTCATTTTTCTTTTAGATACGGCAGTATTTCTTTTTTTTTTTTTTATATAGCATATTTTTAATTTGATGAGGCACAATTGTCCTCTGATACAATGGTGTTTTTCTTCTTTTTTTTTTCAATTTATATTCGATAATTTTAATTTTTAACGCGGCAGCTGTTACAAGTGTTCGATAGTAAAATATGTTATAATTGTAGTAAAAAATAGTAGAATAATATTGTAAAATGGCACATGGTGTTGTAAAGTTACCAAGAACATTTTTCTCTGTGTGTAATTTGAATATTCAAATCTGCAACTTATTTTCAATAAAAAGAAAAAATCGAAATTCTTGCATACGAGTGTTGAAAGTTATAAAAGTTATTGATTATTATTATTAGAGTGCGTTTATAATATCGCACGGAATATTAAATTGATTTCCGAAGCAATTTAATGCCCTGAATTGAAATTTTCATATATTCTAACGTAAAAGTGCATTATTGGACTTTACTCCCGGTTGATGCGAATTTCACCAGCAAAAACTAAACTTAAAGTACAAGTGTTACCCTTTAATTTCCATTTTGAAATACATGATTTTTTTTTTCACCGACGAGATGCAGTAGATTTAAACTTAAGCCTGCACGCAGAAAGTCAAATAAAGCTTTGGTTAATATAGATATTTTAATAATTTCTTTATTTAAAGACATTAAACTTGATAAGATGTGATCAACAATATATACGTTTCGGTCATCATTGTGACCCTCTTCAGATTTATTGAAACTTAAATGCCACAAATAAATATCTCTTCTATTACATTGTGAACTATATGTATATTAAAGCTTTGGTTCATTTGAGCTTTAATTGACTTCGTGAAAAATTTATCCTATTTTTAATATAAACGTGTACCTTAGTTTTTGTCTTTTTTAATGATAAAATATTTGTTAACCCATATAATCATTAAATGTCTTTCAAAATAAAGAGCTAATAAGGGGCAAAATTCGCCAAGTGTAACCGCCTAAAATTTGGATGTCTCCGATTTTTTTGAAACTTCATTAAATTGTAGTACTAGTGAGTCTCTTTAAATCCT